>QEOT01009195.1:13756-28142 GCA_003123785.1 Pterocarya stenoptera
TGTGACTATTTACTATTATTAATCTTATTACTTTATATATGATTAATCAATAATCACTAAACTCTAGTAATATTGTATAATTTGTATTCATAAATTATATAAACTATAGTAATATACATGTTTAGTGTTAATATCTATTATTATGTTTTTAATATACATGTTTCTAGAATACTAGACTAGTGTCTATTGAGTATTGTTGTGTAGTGACTCTAGTGACTAGTAGTCTAGTACTAGTAGTAGTAGTTTAGTATTGATTACTACATAATACATATGTATTATAAGTTATAACTACAAGCATAAATTATTTTATTTTATGTTATAACTACAAGCATAAATAATAGTATTATTATATTATACTAATTAATATAACTAGAATATTATTTTATGAGTACTAAATTATAATGTTTGATAATTTATAATGTTAGACAAAGTTATATAACTAAATACTATAAATAAATATAGTCTTTTTTACAACACTACTTGCTAGTTTTAAAAATTATAGTATATATAATAATATAGCAATTAATATGTATTATAATTTATAGACTATAGTATTGTTTTAAGTAGAATAATATTTAAATTAATTTAGACATGTATTATTTAAATTTTTACTTAAGGTAAAATGGTAAGAAAGGTTTTTTGACTGTGAGGGCCTTAGACCGTTGGATCAACCTATAGATATCTTAGATGTCGTTGATTCGATTACCCTAGGGTTACAAACTTAAGTTTAACCTACTCTTTGCGCCGTTTCACAACTTTCACTCTCAACTCTCAACTCTCCAGTCTCGACTCACTCACATTTTCACTCACTCCTTCAGACTTTTTCAAGAAATCCTCGACTCGCACTTCGACTCACTCCTTCCCGAATCTCTTCTCTCTTGTTGCTGGAATGATGAAATCAAGTATTCTGATTCCTGAATGCTTTCTTGTTTCAGCCAGAGGCAGGTATTCACGAGGGGCCTTTTGTGATACCGTATGTAACTGCAAAAAACCCTAGAAGTTGCAGATGCAGCTGGCGGCCGTATTTTAAGAGAGACGTGGTTGTAATCTCAGCCTCTGAGATTGCAGCCGATGCTCGAGAAATGAGTCATTAAATGCATACATTTATGACTCCCAACCAACTGTTTTCCTGATTCTCTGGTTCATGGTTCTCTGGGTCGTCGATTCGTCCATCTATGAGTCGATTACCCTTGTTACTTTCTTATTTCTAACCATTTGGTTAGGATTTGGGAACTTGGCAAATTTGATTGGTCTCATCTAATTTTAATTTATAAATTTATCTAAGTATTTTCGAGTATTCATTCTGGTTCTATCCTAACTCTTTATACATTGTAGTATTGTTAGTTGTTAGATTTTAGATTTTGTAGATCTAGATCTAATCATCTAAGTACAAAGTACACCAAACATGCTCTGTGCTCAGTGGTGTGACATTGTTCTGCCATACGGTTTTGATAGCTTTGTGAGTCTATGACTATCCAATGTCCATCACTCTGATTGATAAGTTTATGGAGTGTAATCTATTTTTTATGTGTTATGGCAGAATATGCCCTATTAGGAATTTAGGCTGTGTTGCTAATATGCTATTGTTTACAAAAACAAATATATGTTTCGAGCTTTATCTTTCATATATGAGAATTGTGGGAAAACAAAACTCTGAAGAGCTTGCCTATAGATCTATGCTTGATTCCTTGAATCAACATTTACAGCCCACTGTGAGTTTAACTTATTCCCCCTCCTACCTGGTGCTATGTTCTATTTATTTACTATAGATTTTCAATTTCTCATTTGCTTTTCTGAGTTGTCTCGGGTTATTTGTGTATATTGTTGATTGAAGTGTCGAGATTTGGTTCTGGTTGTATGATCTTGCTCCCAATATTTAAATATGCTTTCTTTTAAATGTTTTTAGTTGATTAATCTTACCCTATTTGGTTCTTGCTTAATGCTTGTTGTTCTTACTTGAAGTATTTAATGATGCTTTATTGGTCATGTTTAGTTATTGTCTTGAGTATTGAAAGATGCATTATTTAACATGTCTTGGACTTGGTTGATTAATCTTATCCAATCTGTTCTATGTTTATATTCTTGCTTCAAGTCTTTAAATATGCTTTCTTGAACCTGTTTTGGTTGATTAAAAATTATAATCTATGGTTCTTTCTTCAACTAATTAATTATACCATCTTCAACATGTCATCTATGATTAATCTTTTACAATCTGTTTTTTGTTTATGTTCTTACTTCAAGTCTTTAAATATGCTTTCTTGAACCTGTTTGGTTGATTAAAAATTATAATCTATGGTTCTAATTTCAACTAATTAATTATGCCATTTTCAACATGTCATCTATGATTAATCTTTTACAATTTGTTTTGTGTTTATGTTCTTACTTCAAGTCTTTAAATATGCTTTCTTCAACCTGTTTTTGTTTGATTATAAATTATCATATATGGTTCTTGTTTCAACTATTTAATTATGTCATCTTCATCATTCTTTAGTTAATTAATCTATTTTTTACAATACGTTCTATGTTTATGTTCTTGAGGTGCCTTGCTTTTGGAGGCATATCGAGCCACCAAGGCAAGAGTCTACTGAAACAGTTTGAGTCAAAATTGTTTGACTCTTAACATATTTTGGTTGATTATATCAACTGTACCAGCCTTGCCTTTTGGAGGCACATTGAGCCATCAAGGCAAGGCTGCCAAGGCAAAACTGTTAGAGTCAAATGTTTTTGACTTTAACATGTTTTAGTGTCCTTACTTCTGGAGGCACCTTAAGCCATCAAGACAAGATTGTTTTCATTTTAGTTGATTAATATAACTTGTGTCTTGTATGGTCAATGTTAATATGCTTATTTTGTATTTCTGGTTTTATGTTTTAAAAATATTAGACCCTAGCAAATAGATGATCATATGAATTTACTGGTTAATGCGGTGGAGGACTATGAAAATGAAAACTCTATTGGGATTAGCCATGTAGACCCTATATCTGATGATGGTGGAGACACTGCAAATACCGATGCCCCTAATACTGTCTCTACCGAGGGCCCAACAGATGTTCAAACAGTAGCTAATGAAAGAAAAAAGAGAAAGAGAACTTCCAATGTATGGAATGATTTTGTCGACCTTGAACAAGATGGAACTAAACAACCTCAATGTAAGTGATGTAAATCTTTGTTTAAAGCATCTCAATCAAGTTCAACAACTACACTATGTAGGCACTTGCTAACTTGTATGCCATACATGGAGTCTAAGAAAAAATAAAAAGTCTTAGCAGTTGAGTCTAAGGAGAAAGATGTTGACTTCACTGTCTCAAACTTTACCTATGATCGTAGTAGAGTCTGAGAACTTGCCTCTCATATGATACTTTACCATGAATATCCTTTTTTTTTAATGGAGCATATGCTATTTAATAAGTTCATGAGTGCAAACACTCCATATTGAAAAAAAATGTCTAGGGTTACTGCAAAGAAGGAATGCATGATAATTTATGAGACTGAAAAGAAAAAGTTAAAGGCTTTGCTTAAACCTGTTAACAAAGTCCATATCACAACTTACATGTGGACTTCTTGTCAAAAACTTTCATATATGGTAGTGACATGTCATTTTATAGATACTGATTGGCATCTTCAGAGGCGTGTTTTGAACTTTTGTAATGTGCCTCCCCTACATACTGGCTTTCTTATTGCTGATACTTTAGAAAAGTGTTTCCAATGTTGGGGAATGGAGAATAAAATAAATTCAATTACTGTTGACAATACAAGTTCTAATGATGTTACCATTAGGATCTTGAAAAATGATTTTAGATTGAAGAAAACATTGTCTATAGGTGGAAAATTGTTTCATGTACGTTGTTGTGCGCATATTACTAATTTACTGGTGCAGTATGGACTTGGAGAGATTAAGGAGATTGTTGATTGTGTGAGAGATGGTATAAAATATCTGGTAGCATCAGAGAGTAAGCTAAAACAGTTTAGAGAAATTGCAAAACAGTTGCAATTATCCTTAAAGAAACTGATTTTAGATGTGCCTACAAGATGGAACAACACATATTTAATGTTGGATGCTGCGATTCAGTTTAAATAATTTTTTCCTATATATGGTGATAGAGATAGTAGTTTTGAATGGATTCCAACTGTTGAAGAGTGAGGGCAAGTTGAAAATGTTTGTCAACTACTTGCTATTTTCAATGAAATAACCAATATTGTATCCGGAAGTAATTACCCAACAGCAAACTTATTCATTTCTGAAGTATGGAGAATGAAGGATATCTTAGGTAAGAAGAGTAGAGATGAGAATGAATACATGAAATCAATGGTAAGGAAAATGAGTGCTAAGTTTGAGAAATATTGGGGGGAGTGTAATCTATTGATGGCAATCGCTGCGGTGTTAGACCCTAGATTCAAGATGATCCTGATCCAATTTTCCATTAATTTATCAAGAGCCGGATGCTTCTAAGAATATTGATCACGTCTCTTAAGTGTTGCATGAGTTATATGATGAGTATGTTCGTGAATACAATTCGACTCTTGAGGCACAAAGAGAGCAGGAAAGTGCTCGAACAAATATATCCAGTTGTTCCTCAAGTGCTAGGAGAAACATGCAGAGTGACCAGTCTTTATTTAAATCTTTTGTTGGAAGTGTTGATACCGTGCAGCCTTGTAAATCAGAACTAGACAATTATTTAGATGAGAGTATATATATCTATGAAGAGGGTTCAGATGCAAGTTTCGATGCCTTGGAATGGTGGAAAGCAAATAATCTTAAGTTTATAACTTTGTCCAAATTGGCCCGAGATATATTGGCTACACCAATTACCACAGTTAGCTCAGAATCAACATTTAGTGCAGGAGGCAAAGTCATTGATCCTCATCGAGCTTCTTTGTCAACTGAAACTGTCCAGATGTTGTTATGTGGGTTTGATTGGGTTAGAGCATTATATGGGCTTAAAAGATCATCAACAAATTCTGTAAGTGTAATCTATTTATTTTAACTGCATGTTGCTATTTTACTATTTTTTGCTTACTATTATTAATTTATTTACAAAAATACTAATGCCTATTTTTTTCTTGTCAATATAAGGATGTTCCATCAGAAATTCAGATTCTCTTACCATAGCCATAGGCCCATACAGACTTAGATTCTGTTTTTTATCATGTTTAATCTATGGAGCATTTTAGCAATTTTCTAGTTTTATGATTTATCTGGTCTGTATTGTTTAATATACATGATTTGCTATCTGATATTTGGACAATTTACTATGTAATATTTGGACAGTTTGGTTCTATCTGATTTTGTTTGGGATGATATGAGTCATAACAGTTCAGGTAATTTCTAAGTTCTAACTCCTCACTATCCAGATTTCCTAAATTTCTTTAAATGGCAAATTAAATTTTGCATTGTTAACATCCCTTAACAATATTACTAAGTTAAAAGTACTTGAGTAATGATGCAAGGGAATAAAAATTATATTAATATTTTTGTCTGTATCAGTGTGTCTGTGTGTAGGTTGTCATGGTGATTTTCTTCAAATTTAGGAACTTGCTGACTTCTGTCATGGTTCACTCAGATTTTGTATAAGTTTGATATTTTCTTGTCATTATGATTTTCTTGAAATTTGGTAAGTTTAGCCTGCAATTGGCTGTCTGATTTTGTTAGCATTTGGTAAATTCTTGTGAACTTGTTTTGATAAAAACTCAAGTTGTCTGGCTTTAATTTTCTAGCTATTTGTGTTGAACTGTGGTAACTTGTGAACTTTTTTTGGTAACTGCAGTGTCTGTCTTGGTTGTCTGGTTGATTTTGTTGAACTTTGGTAACTTGTTGTGAACTTGTTACTCAACTTGTAACTTCTTTGATAACTTTTTTGGTAACTATCTGTGGTATTAGTGTATGCCTATTGAGTATTGCATACTGCTGCCTGCTGGTTGGCAGATTCTTATATCATATGGGCATGTGGCTGGTAACTACCTATTGTATTAGTCTATGCCTATTGAAGTTGTCAACTTGTCTACCTAACAGTTTGTTGTCTGGGTGATATGAGTCATGCCTATTGCTAGGTCGCTATTTTGGATCTGTTTTGTGGTAGTTCATTTGGACCTTTGGTAACTGCAATTGGTAACTTAGCTGAATCCCTAGGGCCACATCTTTCTATCTAATTTTGGGAACTTGCTGACTTCTGTGACTCTGTCATGGTGATTTCAGATTTCAACACTTGTCTGAATCCCTAATTCACATATTTGTTTATGAGATTACTTGTATTTTTGTAGTGTAATTTGTATAACTTTTAAGATATAACATTGATTTTTTACGCAAATTAACCTAATTCACATATTTGTTTACGAGATTACTTGTATTTTTGTAGTGTAATTTGTATAACTTTTAAGATATAACATTGATTTTTTACGCAAATTAAGTTTTGCATTTTCTGTCAAACATCCCTTGACAGTATTACTAAGTTAACAGTACTTGAGCAATTGATTAAAAACCTACCTACCTTTTTTTATTGTATTAGTGTATGCAGGGCAACAATGTCAAGATTTCTGGCTCCATTCATCAACAAATTAGGGCTGATTTTGTTTACAGCCCTTTTTTTTTTTAAGTTTGATGTATCTTATATCATAATTTATTGTTGTAAAGCATTTTTTGATTTACTAGTTCCATTATGATGTAAAAACTAAAAATGTCATTTAATGTACCATAGGTCCATAGCCATAATACTCTTGAAGGTGATATGATGTAAATTTATATTTAATTTGTTATTTTACTGATGCATTTATTTTAATGTTATATTACAAATATTAGTCTTTAAATTTAGTCTTAAACGAGCCGAGTTTGAGTCGAGTATGGGCTCGGCCCGTTAACTGAGCCGAGCTCGAGCTCATTTCCTCACTACACGAGCTAAGCTCAGACGCTATAATGAGCTCGACTGATAAACGAGCCGAGCTCGCACACCCCAAGCTTGCTCGAGCTCAGCTCATTTATAGCCCTACCTGAATGGTGTGCCGCAATTAAGGAAGAATATGATGCTCTCATGGCTAACAACACCTGGACACTCTGTCCGAGGCCACATAATCAGAATGTCGTTGGCAATAAGTGGGTCTATAAGACCAAGCAGACCTCCACAGGTGAGGTTGAGCACCTTAAGGCTTGGTTAGTTGCTTTGGGATATCATCCGGGGGAAGGGGTCTATTTCATATAAACCTTTAAGCCCAGTAATCAAATCTGCAACTGTTCGTGTAATCCTCTCCCTTGCTGTACAGTTTGATTGGGACATTACCCAACTAGATGTATCTAATGCCTTCCTACATGGCACTCTTGAGGAGGATGTATTCATGGAACAACCCAAGGGCTTTATAGACTCTAACAGTCCAAACTACGTGTGCAAGCTCAATAAATCACTATATGGCCTCAAACAAGCACTTCGTGCATGGTTCATGCGCCTATCTACTACTCTACTTGAGTTTGGCTTTGTGTCATCTCCCATAGACACCTCATTGTTTGTCTATCATGATGGAAACTCTCACATTTTCTTTCTTATATATGTAGACGATATACTTGTAACAGGCACGGACTCCTCCCTCATTCACTCACTGATTATCAAGCTGCAAGCAAAATTCAAGATGAAAAATCTGGGCTCTATTGACTATTTTCTCGGCATTCAAGCTACACTAGACACTATTGGACTTCATCTTCATCAACCCAAGTATATCTCAAACCTACTCTCTCGCACAAAGATAGCAGGTGCCAAACCTGCCCCGTCTCCATGCATCATGGGCCAGAAGCTCCCTTCCCATGTTGGTGAACCACTCACCCCATCTCAAATTACAGAATATCGACAGACAGTAGGGGCCCTTTAGTACTGCACGTTAACCAGGCCCGACATTGCATTTTCTGTTAATCATCTATGTCAACACATGCACAATCCCAACTCTTCTCATTGGACTGCAGTGAAACGAATACTCAAATATTTAAAGGGCACCATCGACACTGGCTTATGGTACACTAAAGGTGATGGTCATCTCCAAGCATACTGTGATGCAAACTGGGCTGGTGCCCTGATGACTGTCGCTCCACTACAGGTTACGTTGTTTTCCTTGGTTCATCCCTCATTTGCTGGTCTGCTAAGAAACAATCGATGGTTGTTAGGTCCAATACCGAAGCTGAATATAAGGCCTTAGCTATGGTCACGGCTGAAGTTTATTAGGTTCGCATGTTACTCAAGAGTCTGCACATTACCATCCACAATGTGCAGACTACTTGGTGTGATAACAGTGGCGCTATTGCTCTAACTTCCAACCTTATTTTTCATGGTCGCACGAAACACATCGAAGTTGACTTTCACTTCATCCGTGAGAAAATTGCAAACAAAGACATTTGCATCCAGTTTCTTGGCTCTTCTGAACAGTTGACTGACGTGTTCACTAAAGGTATGAGTTCTACATGCTTATGTATGCTGCGATCCAAGCTAACGGTGATTGATCTCCCCCTTAGCTTGCATAGGGATGTTAGACAGATAAGCCAGGATTCAAACTCCTCCGAAGATCACTCACTGCAAGTCCAAAATATATCCCATAAACCAGAAGCAACCCAACGTGTTATCCAATGTTTATCTGATATACCAACTGCATCGTCTATCCCTCCTGATATATAGGAACCATAACAGTTTAGATAAGTTTTGTTTTGTACATATCCAGTTTACTTGTAACTTATCTCACTGTACATAAATCTATATAAATAGAACAATACACACGGCTGAGTGGCAAGTCAGCCTATTCAGTCCAATATTTTCATCTTCTAACATTCCCTGCTATTAACACGTTTGCAAGCTGGAAATCTGTCATAATTTTTATACCATAGGAAGTGGGACATCTTATGCTTTCTACTCCACACGGAGGAAGAAATTACAACGAGCTGTAATTGTACAATCGCGATGAATGGAAGTCCACAGTACAGGGCTCAACTGTTCGCTCAAACATATTATATAGCCCACTGTATTTTTAGAGCCTATGATCAGCAGTATTTTTATTGTGTCAATTAGTCGATTTGCAAGTAGATTATTTTGAAATTTAAGCCCGGCCATTTGACCGTCTTGATCATTTATTGATTCCCCCAAATTTACATTCATAAAATAACAACAAAATAATTAAAGAACTCCAATACTCATAAATTATTTTGAAATAAATAACTTGCAGGTCAAACAAGTATTTAGAGTTCTACAGAAAAAACTGACATGATTTATACATTTAAAGAGTATTTGATCCAATTCTCTTTAATGAATAAAAGAGTACTGGCTGGCCACCTGAATGGAAAAAATAATTAATTAGGATCACACCAAACTAATGACTGGAATATATCTATGCCCCCCCGGCCGTCGGCATATCATTGTTCAAACGATCAATGAATCCACGTAGCCCACAATTACGGCCCACATATATGTATCGGACCCTTAATAAATATTTCAAACAGAAATTTCCCAAACATGTTGCTCAAAACAACATTGTTTGAATTCAGAAAGATTTTTAATTTATTTTATTTAATTATTATAATTTTTTTTAATTTTTAAATAAAAATAATATTAAAAAATATTTTTTAACAATATTTTTTTAATTTTTAATTTTAATCTCATCTTAACTCACTATTTAAATCTCCCCTAACAACTGCGGCCTATCCATCTTTTGTTTTTGAGCAGTTTTTATTTCTGGATGTACCGCTAGCACACATTTGTAGATTTTTTTTCTATAATTTTTTTAAAGTATTTTTTTAACATTTTTAATTATTAAAAAAAGTAAAAATATATATAACTTCATTAATAGTTATTTTTTTAATTATTAGATAAAAAAAATTAAAGAATTTAAATATTCAAATAATAATTTAAACAATAACTTTAAAAGGACTAAATAACATTTTCTTTTGTTATATCAAAATTGTCTTAAACCCGTTATGCAAGAAAAACATGACTGGAAAATTACCACAGGAATAATCGACCGTCAGTCTGATCTTCTGGAATAATCTGACATATATAATTAATTGTAGCCTCACCATTATTGCCATTGACTGGCTACGTATAAACTTCTGCCCATTTGCACAAAAAGTCAGTAATGCATTTTTACTTTCAGGGGCAATACATATTATTTTCAATTTCCACAAATTGGTTTGATTTTTTAACCTTAGAAGAAGGGTTGACTTCATTTTAGCAATCTTCGAAGCAATTTCTCGTTGATTTGAGAGGTTTGGATAGGTGGGTGAGATGAGTTTAATAATATAAAATAAAAATTAAAAATTGTGTAAAATGTTGTTAGAATATTATTTTTTAATATTATTATTTTTTTAAAAATTTAATTATTATATTTTATATATAAATTTTACAAAAATGTAGTGAATAGTAGATAGACGCGATGGAAAAAGTTGAATTTTATTTTTGTATACTTGCTCCGAGAATGGAGTTTTTTGGTTATGGCCGCTAAGGTATAAGAGAAGCAAAAGCACCATCAGCCACCATATAGAGAGATTTGGCCACCATATATCAGAGTTGAAGTACTCAGGAAAGTATGAATCGTCCCCACAATATCAGTCCAAAATTCATTCGATTGCTTACGTTTTCTCTCGCCCTCCTCCCATGGGATCTGGCCTATGCCGACCCTCCTTATTCGTTTTGTCCCAACACAACTAGTAACTATACAGATGGTGATCAATTTCAAAAGAATCTAAACGAAGTCCTCCTTTTTCTAACCTCAAATGCTTCAGCTTCCAAATTCTACGATACCTCTACAGGAAATGGCACAGATCAAGTTTATGGTGCCCACATGTGCCTCAATTATATCACAAATGAAACCTGCCGGGACTGCATAGCAACCGCTACACAAGACATTTTGAGGGTTTGCCCAAACAGGAGGGAAGCAGTTGTATGGGAGGATGAATGCCAGCTGCGCTATTCCAACCAAAATTTCTTTGGCCAAGTGAATGTTACAGTAAACATCGGCTTAGATAACCTGCAGAATATTTCGCAACCAGAACAGTTCAAATCTGTTGTTAAGAAGACTTTGAATAACCTTACGACGGAGGCTGCAGCAGCTTTCAATCTTTCAGCTAAATCAATGTATGCTACCGGAGAAGCAGCCTTTGGGGATAAAACAATATATGCTCTTGTGCAGTGCACAAGAGACTTGTCAGGTGATGGCTGTAATTCATGCCTTCAGACGGCCATAACAGAAGTATTAAATTGCTGCTATTTCTCTATTGGAGCAAGACTTCTTAGTCCTAGTTGCTATTTGAGGTATGAGACGACAAGCAGCTTTTATGGAGGCACATCTAAATCTCCAAGTTCAACTAACGATCAAGGGGCAAGTAAGTATATATATTTGTCCACAACACCCTCTTCTATCACAGACTAGTTTTATCACACTAATTAACAACGTCTAACACCAGTGATTGCGCCTCTTTTAATGGAATTCTCGAACTTTTTATTGTTGCAAAAGAAAAATAGAACAGTATAAGCCTCATGAATTTGAAACTGTGGCAAGAAAACAAACTAAATCATTAAAACAAAAAAGGATCATTTTGGCTGCCTAACAAATGATTGCCTTAAATGCAGGCGGTGGAAAGAAAATGAGGATCATCATTACCCTCATAGTTGTATCAGCCTGCTTGGCGCTAGTACTTTTTGCTTCCTTCATATATTGCCTTGTGAACAAAAAGGCTATAAAACGTAAATTAATTAGACGAATATCACTGGGTTTGCTTTACAATTTTGTACTTCCATTTTTCACCAGTGATACCTCCCTAGCTTCTGTTTTCTGTTCAGGGGTGAGAAAAGGTGTCAGTCGACAAGCAAATAGTACTAGTATCGATGCAGATTTTCCCCGTATTGATTTGGCATCAATACAAGCAGCTACTGACAACTTCTCTGATTCAAATAAGCTTGGGCAAGGTGGTTTTGGTCCTGTTTACAAGGTAACATGATATAGTTTTCTACAAAATGACGAGACTTATATAAGTACTATTGATCAAGACGATCGAGGTTTATTGATCGATAAAAGCAAATTATATATGAATTTTGCAGGGTATCCTAAGTGATGGAAAGGAAGTAGCGGTAAAGAGGCTCTCCTGCTGTTCCGAGCAGGGTTCAGAGGAATTCACAAATGAGGTTCTACTAATAATGAGGCTTCAACACAAAAACCTCGTCAAGCTTCTTGGTTTCTGCATAGACGGAGAGGAAAAGCTGCTTGTCTATGAATTCATGCCCAACAGCAGCCTAGATGTCTTTCTCTTTGGTTCGTTAATTTCCTCCCCGGCTTGTCTCTTCTTCTTTTTTTTCTCCCTCAGAGGACAAGCTTGAAAAAACCTTCTTTTTTTTTTTACAGAATAATGATAAATGAGTTTTTTTTTTTCTAAAATAAGTTGAGAAGTTGATTTGCTTTGGGGTTTTGATTGTTAGATCGAAGTAGAAGCGCACAAATTGATTGGAATAAACGAGTTAATATAATAGGTGGAATTGCTCGAGGAGTTGTTTATCTTCACGAGGATTCTCGACTCAGAATCATTCATAGGGACCTAAAAGCAAGTAATGTGTTGTTGGACTACGACATGAACCCCAAGATCTCAGACTTTGGAATGGCAAGAATCTTTGCAGGGACAGAAGGTGAAGCTAATACCGCTAAAATTGTCGGGACATAGTGAGTGCACCTTTTTCTTATTTCTCAATTAATTCCATTTCTTGGATTTATAAATTGGATGACTTACAATTTGGCAGTGGGTACATGGCTCCGGAGTATGCTATGGAAGGAATGTATTCCATTAAGTCTGACGTGTTTAGTTTTGGAGTTCTCTTAATTGAGATTTTAACTGGGATAAGAAATGCTGGCTTCCATAGAACAAAACGTGCTCCTAGCCTCATTGCATTTGTAAGTACTATTTTTTTTTTTTTTTTTTGCTGGACAAGCTAGGATAATTAATTAGATTATTATACTTGGGAAGCTAAATATTATATTTTATATCGACTTCAAAATTTGTCTAAACTTATGCAATATTAAATTATTAATGGTGCAGGCATGGACACTATGGAATGAAGGAAATCATGTTTTGGAGTTGATGGATCCTTTGTTGAAGGAGTCGTGCAGCCCGGACGAATTTCTAAGATACTTGCATATTGGATTATTGTGTGTTCAAGAAGATGCAAATGAAAGGCCAACCATGTCATCTGTCGTTGTAATGTTGCAAAGTGACACCACAACGTCTCTTTGCCAACCTCAACGACCTGCATTTTCCGTGGGCAGATTCACTGATCACTACGAAACAAGTGGACCAAACTTTCTCTCCGTCAATGGCTTGTCGATTTCCAATATTGGACCACGTTGATCGATTAAACGCTACAAGTGTATTTGGAACTTCATTAATGCCTTGTCTTGTGCATGTGTAGTGCACAACAATAAATTAAGAGAAATATTTTAATAACAAAAGAATTATAAAAGTTAACTCACAAATTGACGCTATTTGATGTGGTGCGTCAAATAATAAAGTTAGTTTTATTATAAAATAAATGTAATACATGTCATAAAGTTACATCAATTTTAAGTTTATTTTTATGCAATCTCTTTATGTCTGTAATAATTTTCATAAATTAAACATTGTATTCTCAGATTAAAAAAAAAAATCACTTAAAATTTATAATATTATTTAATATTTATATAATTAGGGATCATAATAATAGTATTACTTCTTGTAATTGACCCATCAATGTAAACGTGGCAGATGTTTCATTTGCCATTCCCTATTCTTAAAACTTACGATTTTATATTCACCTCTGCGTAAGAAGATTCTCTAAATAAGTAACTCCGATGGAGACCATGGGTAACAGGAAAAAAATATCCTAATCTTAATTTGAATTTAAAAATAAAATAAAATAAAATAAATTTAGAAGGTTTGTAAATAACAATAAAATTTATAATTTATAAATTTATAAATAATAATAAATAAATAATAATGAGATCATTTCAACTACTCCAAATGATAAAAAATGATTTGGAAACTTGTATTCTAGTCCGGTCCGAAACCGCACACCTACTGACGTGACAAAACTGGTCTGAAGATAAGTCCGCTCCATCAGTTAATTTTGCACTACTCCTCCGGTGCTTTCCAGTTTCCACCCCCACCCTGTGCAATTCTCGAGGGGAGAGAGAGATAGAGCTCTTTAGAGAGCGAAGAGCTTGAGAAGAGAGAGACGTGGAGAGCTTAAAAATTGAAGAAATGAGACTGGGAAAATGGCAGAGGTTAGAAGAAAATAAAATCTGATCTGTCAGAATTTACGATAAAATCTGACTGTGTCTAAAAACTAGGGTCCTACTAGGGCCAGAGTGATCTGAGAATTTCTATGAAAAGTATAAAATACAATTTTTTATT
>QEOT01009196.1:1818-17989 GCA_003123785.1 Pterocarya stenoptera
TTTTTTTTTTTTTTTTTTTAAGAAGAGTAAGGGTCACATGTCCAATAGTGACCCCTCCCCAATTTTATTAATAACCCTCACTTGTGGCGGAGGAAAACCGTGATTACAAAAATAAGTTAAATAAGTGAATATTATTGAATTTATAGATTTTTTCAAAATCTCTTTAGACGTGAGATTTATAATTTTTTTTTTAATTCAATATCTCTTTATATGTGGGACTCATAAATTTTTTTAATTTTTTATAAATACGTCTAATTTTATTTTAAGTGAATCTCACAAAACTTACTACATCTTTTTTAATTCGAAAAATACTAGTATATATGTCACCTGAATTTATCTCATCATTTTGACCACTAATGTATTTAACTTTTTTTACTTAATAATTAAGAAAGTGATTTTTAATATATGAGTATTATTTTTTTTATTTCTTTTAAATATTAAAAAAAAAAAATAAATAAAACTATTTTATGCTAGTGGGCATGTTCCGTTGTTAAATCTGGATGGGATGCTAGCACTGATCTTTTAAGTAAACACCTGTTGTCCATCGCCTATCAACTGCTAGTTATCTAATAAATAATTTCGATTTTTTTATGCCTTCATCATCTCCAGCTGTATTCTACTTGTCTAACTCTGTTGTAACTCTATTCATTCGGCGTATAAACCTTTTCATAACCAAGATATACGCGTTGGCTTCTTTGGCTGTGATGGGAGGCTGTGTGGTGGTGGAACTAGCTACGTCCTCGTCCTCATGGCTTTCCAACGTAAATCTCAGTGCATGTACTCCTTCGATTCAACGACTAGGTGTTGATGGTGGCTTTCTGGCATAGACTGGAGGTCTTGGCAGTGGCGTGAAGCTTGGCATCACAGGAGGGTCGACAACAACCCTAGATTGAGGAAGAAAAAATGAGGTTTGCATGATGTGGGTACATATATATATGTGTGTATTTATATTTGCCCTGACGTGAACCCTAATGGAATGGAGAGTGCATGGAGAGGCAACTTGTGTGGGCATGGAAACGTGGATGAAGTGGAAACTGATCCCTGGGTTCTCACGGGCTTGGATTTTGGGCGGTTTGGACTTTTTCCGTGAGTCTTGACTTAGCCTCAAAAAATAATACTTGTCCCATAAATCTTTCAACCAATTCGCACTTGGTCTATTAAAAATTTTAACCCAATTATCAAGTCCAATACAATCCATACTCTGTCAAAATAAATTTTGTCCCAGTAGCCTACTCCAAAATTTATTCTTTAAATATCAAGTGGGCTTTTCATACATATTAATCCTTTTTTCTTTTTAATAAAACTAGCGATTAGCTTGGACTTGGTACTTGGCTGGGAGCTATAATATATATATATTTATATCATTTTATATATAATTGCAAATTTATAATTTAGGTACTTGAGTTGGGTATGTATATGACTATTTTTATTACATGTAGAGTTATATAGAAGAAAAAAAGAATCATGCTGAAATTTAATTGGATTTAGTGGAGAAGGAAAATCTAGCAATCAATTTTTTTAAAACTAACAACATTTTAATTTGCAATCTAATGTCCGACCCATCGATTTCCCATCGATTTCTAACAATCAACATACAGATTTGGACTATTAAAATATAATGTTAAGAAAATAATATATATATATATATAAAAATTGCTACTCATCTTTATTTTCTTTTTTCTACTTATCGTATTGTATAATTATTGAATAAAAATAAAAATATAAAAATATTTTTTGAATTTAACATTAAATAAGAAATAATGAAACAATTATAATTAAATAAATGTTTTAGTTACAAAATAATTTTACAGCAATAAACTAACAAACAAACGTGACTTTATGTGGTACGACAGATTGTAAAATTACTTTTATTTTTTATAAAATCTCTTTATGCTATAGTACTTCTCCATTAATTAACAACTATTTAAAAAATTTAATGACTTTTTGAAGTGAAGAAATGTTTTAGTTACAAAAAATTTTATAAATATAAATTTATAAATTGATGTGTTTTTTAATATATTACGTTAGTTTATAAAATAAATCTAACATCTTGTAAGAAATAATAATTATATTTTATAAATTTATTTGCGTGAGAGGTTATTACAGTACTTTGAGACTTTGGGCCTGACAGAACTGGGCAGAAATTCAGAAAAGCTTGAACTCGAGCTGTTCTGTCCCAGTGTCCCCTCTCAAGTCCTCTCAATTGCTTTGAAAATACGAACAACTCTTCTTCTTCCCAGTGCCAACTCGCTACCCACAACCCATGGAGTCCCACGACCACTAGCACCCCCCCAAATCGCCCCAAACCCCACCCCCATCAACCATTACCGTCGCCACCACTACCAATGCTACCTGCTGCAAATGCAGTGGGCCCACCACCTTCACACCACCGTTGCCATGTTCCGTAGTCAGCCCACCTCCGACATACCTCCCCATCCGCTCTCTAGCCATTAATCTTCCCTCAAACAACCCCTCCCAATAGGCCATAATCCTCGCCCCTGTCCTAAAGTCCCAAAAGGTCCCTCTCGTCTCCCTTCCCTACCACTTCCTACTCCCCACCAAAAGAATCCTATCCCCCCGACGACATCCGCTTCCTAGACTCAGACGCCGCCAAGAACTTCCTCGGCTTCATCGTCTCTCTCTCTGAGTCCATCCGTCCCACAAAATCTCCGACCCATGCCACTTGTCCCCGACAATCAACTATATTGTCTCCATTATCAAGATGCTAATTCGCTGGATCGACGAAATCCCTCCGCTTCAGCAAGCCTCTCAGTACGGCAACCTCTCTTATCGTACGTGCCATGACCGTCTGGCCGAAACCAGCGAGTCCTTGATGCTCAGTTTTCTTCCCGACATTCTCCAATCCGCCACGGTCGAGATCGTTTGATACTTCGCCGATAGTTTCGGGAACTCAAGTCACATTGATTACGGTACCAGCCACGAAACCAACTTCGCTGCTTGGTTGTACTGCTTAGCTTGGTTGGGGCTCATCAAAGAGGAGGATTACGAAGCTGTTGTGGCTAGGGTTTTGGTGAAGTATCTCGAATTAATGAGAAAGTTGCAATTGGTTTATTGCTTGGACCCTACGGGTTCGCACGGGGTTTGGGGCCTCGACTACTATCATTTTTTGCCGTTTATCTTCAGATCGTCGCAGCTGATCGATCACAAGTATAGTAAGCCCAAGTGAAATCATAATCAGGATATATTGGATAATTTTTCGAATGAGTATCTATACCTTGCGTGCATTGCGTTTATTAAGAAGGTGAAGAAGGGCTTGTTCGCGGAGCACTCACCCTTATTGGATGATATAACCGTAGTGCATACTTGGAACAAAGTCAATAGCCGGCTGCTGAAGATGTACAAGGTGGAGTTCTTGGAGAAGGTCCCGCAGCATTTTCTGTTTGGGTCGCTTATCAAATGGTATGTGGCCTTTCCCCCTTTCTATGAACAATCAGGACAGTATTATGTGCCTAAGGAATTGTCCACTTTAGCCACTTTTTTTCCTTGGTTAAAACATTGGAATATTTATAAAAGTTGAGGTCAATTATTAGGATACATATGTTGTCCTTTTTGCGGCGTCTTGTGCTAGACTTCTTTTGTTTTCCGATTTGTCATTGTTTTGTAGGCATAAATTGATAGGCATGTGAATCCCAATATATATTTGAGCGTCTGTGTGTGAGTCCTTTAGATGGTTGTGACCTACTGCATCAAAGTAAGGTATTGGAAGGAACAAAAGAAATCATTCTGAGAGAGCCGTGGCCATGAAGATTCCATATACAGTTTGGAACCTTACCTATCAAAAAAAAGATTCCATATAGAGTTTGGAACCTTTTCCAGCTTGAAAGATGGTTCTTATGCTCAGGGAATTGGTCTTTTCATGAGTTGTTTGATGTTGTGATTAGATCATTTAATTTTCTCTAGAGCATGCGTTTTGCAATATGCCCTAAAGGAACATGGGTTATCGGGTCAGGTCTGATCTCAATTTTCATGACCTAGGAACGTGGTAGCAATAGATTATGAGTCATAGTTAGGAATGAATGATGAGTCATAGTTAGGATTCCCTGTAATCGCTTATATAAACCTAGATTGGTGTAATAATCCCTATGTAGGATTGCATGCATCGCTTGGTCTATGACACTAGCCTAAAAGGACCGGTCACAATTCAGGTTACCCTTTTTCAGGATATATTTTTGGATTGCCCTCACACTACAGAAACTGGGGTACTAGAAATTTCCTTACTCAAATTCTCTAGCCTAAAAGGAACAGTCACATTTCAGGTTACCCTTTTCCAGGATATATTTTTGCAATGTCCTCACAATACAGAAATTGGGGTACTAGAAATTTCCTTACCCAAATTCTAACATCCTCGTCATGGAAAACCTGTCTTATGTTACAGTGTCCCCAAGTTGTGTGGTGTTAATCGATTGGCTCTAATGTTGTTCCTTTCGATCCGAGTGTGTTAGCCATATTTGCGCAACCTATAAAGGGTAACCGCAATCAAGTTCCCTATAATCGTTTTGTAGATTAACTCAACCTGGTACACATGTGAGACTCAGCACACACCTACATGATGCTCTCATAGTACACAATTTGGAGTACTGTAGAAAGTACCTTAAAAGAATTGGAAGAACTTATAGACTGGAGAAGATTTTCTGTGATTTCTTATGGGGAGGGCTAGAGGATGCAAAGAAATTTCATCTGATCAAATGGGATAAAGTTTGCACCCCGTTGTCTTGCGGTGGGCTGGGTTTAAGAACTTTGAGAACCTTTAACAAGGCACTTTTCGAGAAATGGCTATGGCGTTACCATCATGAGGGGGACTCTCTTTGGAGGAATATTTTAGATGTTAAATATGGGAGTGCCTCGGGAGGGTGGTGCTCTAAGGAAGTTAGAGGGGCCTATGGAGTGGGAGTTTGGAAACTGATCCGGAATAGTTGGAATGATTTTCTCGGTAACTATAGGTTTATGGTGGGAAGGGGCACACGAATCAGGTTTTGGCATGATATATGGTGCAGGGATGTTGCTTTGAAAATAACTTTTCCCTCTCTGTATAGGATTGCGTCTAACCAGGGCTCCTCAGTGGTTGATAATATGTGCAGAACCCCTGATTCCATTCATTGGTTTGTGAGATTTAGTAGAGCTGTCTAGGATTGGGAGGTGGGAGCCATTACTAATTTCTATAGAATCTTATATGCAATGAAGCCTAGGGCAGGAGGGGAGGATAGCTTACTCTGGGGATGCACAGGAAACAAGAAATTTTCAGTTCATTCATACTACAAGGCCTTGGCGAACCATTCCCCTAATCCTTTCCCGTGGAAGAGCATTTGGAAGAGCAATGCTCCACTTAAGGTTGCTTTCTTTGGTTGGTTGGCCTCCCATGGTAAAATCTTAACAATTGACAAGTTAAGAAAGCATGGACTCTACGTAATGCATTGGTGCTACATGTGCAAACGTAATGGCTAATTATCTGATCACCTTCTTCTTCATTGCAAAGTAGCTAAGGTATTGTGGGATGCAATCTTCTTGAGGCTTGGTATCGCATGGGTCATGCCTAAGAGGGTCATAGATCCATTTTCTTGTTGGCGAGGGATTAGGGCAATCGCCAAATCACTATTGTATGGAAGATGGTACCTTTATGTTTAAAGTGGTGCACATGGAATGAAAGAAATGGCCAATGCTTTATGGATAAGGAACGCTTCCTGGATAGTTTTAGGGACTTCTTCTTTCATACTTTGTTGCTCTAGGCCTCTTCTATTGTATGGGATGGAACGAGTCTTAATGTTTTGTACACTACTATCAGTAGCACGTAGTTTGTAATTAGGCTCTTTCTTGTATACTTCATGTATACTCGGGCTTTGCCTATTTACGTGGAACAATAAAACTTCTTTTTACCTATAAAAAAAAGAATTGGAAGAACTTAGTAGAATCATTTTTCTTCTCTTGCTTAAGGCTGTCAATGGTGTGTTGGCTTTTCCCTCTGAAGTTTTGTTGATAAAAAAGAAAACTTTCATGCTTTGAGCAGTACCATTTAGAGAAGCATCTAGTTTTAATGTTTTTTGCCCATAATTTTAGACCATGATAGCTCTTTTCAGATTTTGTTGGTTACTACCGCTGTAATGACCACTATATAAAGTATGTCACCCAAATGTAAAATCCAATGCACTTTAGAAGTAGTTCATGGAAAGCTCTTTATGAGCACCTGGGAAACATAAAGTTTTCTGTCCATCTCTTTTACATGAGTGGCTCTCAGCCTAAGGCGAAGGTTAAGGCCTCATTCGTTTTCACAACACTTCATTGCAATCCATTGGTCTTGATTTTGTTGTTGTTAACACTTCTAGATCAATTGACTGAGAAGGATCTTCATAGTGGAGGGTCTTAATTGTTCGTCCTCAGTGGTTAAGAATTGTGTTGTAAGATTGAAAAAGAGACACTATGAAGCTCATTCTTCCATGCAAATCATATTTTTGCCATCAGTAGCTTTATGATGGAAGTTGCTATAATTTTGCTTACAAAACCACTCAAGATAATGCTAAAGACTGTCTTACGGGAAACTCCTTGCCGAGCGCCATACATCCCCAAGATTAGTTGGGACACTGTTCCCCAAGATAATGATGAGATGCTCTATTAATAGGATCTCTTTTTTGATAGAGCATCTCATCATTATTCAGTAAAATAATGTTGAAAGACTTAAAGGCTGGTTTGGTTACATAAAATTAGATTATTTCATCTCATCTCATAGAATCATTACAATTTTTTCAAATTCACACACAAAATTTAATAAACAATTCAATATTTTCAAATTCTAAAATAAAAATAATATTAAAATATAATATTATTATAATATTTTATTTAACTTTTAATAAAACATCTCATATTATCTTATTTGAACTGCGTAACAAAACAAGGCCTTAAAAAAATATCTATAATATAGTATCAGCATTTGGAGAAGCTCCATTATAAGAAACCATCAACATGTCCTCATTGCAATCTTAAAAAATATATGTTTACCAAATTTAATACTAGAAAATCTCATAGATATTCAATGTTCATCTTCTGATCAAAATTTAAGATATGTTTGGCAAGTAAGAAGAGGTAGAAAATTCTTATCTCATCTTATCTCATTATTATAACTTTTTAGTTCTCACATAAAATATAATAAACAATTCAATTTTTTCAAATCTCAATTCAACTTTTTTAAAATTTAAAATAATAATAATATTACAAAATAATATTTTAAATTTTCATTTAAAATAAAAAAATTATCGATAGTGCACTATCGAAGCATATCAATCACTTGCCCAAAGATATGCACGAACCTGTGCCACAATAGATGGATTAGATGCGGCAAAGAGCCTGGATCGTTTCTTGGCTAAGCTTGCACTGCGACGTTCTCTTTGCTCCTTCAATCTCGAGGCAAGGAGGCAAGGAGCTTCTGGTACTCAGCAGCCTCCGACTTGGCCTTGGAAATTCTCTTCTTCTTCTCTGCTATCCTTGCTCACTTCCTCTGCAAAGTCAATGGGGTGACCAACCTCTGAATTTTAATAGCTTTACTCACTTTCTCCCTGCCAATTGCAAATGTACGTGTTAACAACTAACAAAAACATGCAGCTAACCACGACAGTGACCAAATTACATATTTAACTTTTTAAATGCTTTTAAACAAGCAAACAAAAACATTGACAGCCTCTTCTGGCCCAAGAATTCACTTCCCTTCTTCTACGTCTACACTGCTTTGCTCTTTTAGGGTTTCCCTTGCCGCCGTTGGATCTCTATCACCATCTCTCTCTCTCTTACTCAAACCCTAACTCAAATTCTGAGTCGACATCGCCGTTGTTCGTCACAGAGAAAATCACCGGTATGGTTCTCTCTCTCTGTAATTTTGAATCGGGTTCTGTGGTTTGGTTCTGATTGGTGCATGTTTTGCTCTTTTGAGGTTTTTTTAATCTTTTGGTGGTTGAATCTTGCCTTTGCTTACTGATTAGTGAGATTTTGCCTATTATGTTTTGTGCATTTTTATTTGATTTTGTATTTTTTGGGATATTTTGAAGATTTGTTATCCATTTTGAAAATCAGTTTGCTTGATTTCTGGGTACGATGATAAATGATTTTCCAGGTGTTGGTCTTATTTGATTGTTTGAGAATTGTTGTATGGATCCTCACTGCTCGTGTATAGTTTGGACTTGGATCTACTGCATTTTGATTTCGAGCGGAGTTTTTTATAAGTTAATGTTTGATAATTAGTTACTCTGCTTTGCCTGTTTGAGGGGTTGGGAGATGGGGATGTAACACCTTGCTCATTCCTTCCTTCTTCTGACGTAAGCAATTACGTCAGATGCGATAATCAGTCCGTTCCTCTCCTTTAGTGTCTAAGAGTCCTGTTATGCGTGCCAGACTTTGATGGCGCATTTTTAAAAGATAATACGTGATTTCTAAAGCTAGTTTGTATTTTAAAGTAATGTGTATTTTAAATGGAAGATTCTTATTATTATTTAACTAAAGAATATTTTAAATAACTCAATTATAACATCTTTGAAGAGCTCCAAAAATATTATAATTGTGGGAATCATTTTATATAAATGATTCCAGTTATTTAAAATATTATGTGATCTAAATAATGATGGAATCTTTAATTAATTTAATAGTTTTACTCTTTTAAATATTTTAAATAAGACTTCATCATTTTATAAATGATAAAGGAATATTATTTTAAATATTATTCTATCTTTATTCCTCTCAGTGCTTTTAATTAAGTTAGTTTTTACGCGTTTTCAAATTAGTATTTAAGGGTCATCGTAGACTATTTTATAGACCCCCAGAGAGGATTTTAGGATAAAAACCCAGCCCCTCTCTCTTTCTCCCACACTGTTCCCTCCCCTTTCTCTCTCCTCCCTCACGGCTTGCGACGTACGCAGCCTCACTGTTAAAACCCCACGTAAGACGGCCTCTAGAACCATGGCATATGTCCTAGCCATGTCCGGGACATGCCCCTTGGTCATGCCACGAGTATGCATTGGCCCGTGTCTTGTCACACACGGGGTGCTCAGCATGCTCATGGACCGGCCACATGCATGCCTTGGCCCGTGCCTTGACATGCACAGGGCGCCCAGCAAGCAGGCCATGCGCATGCACATGCGCGCGCCACGCCTCGGACACAGCGAGGTTAGTGGCCATGCGCAGCACAGCGCACGGCCAGGCATGCGCACGCCCATGCACCGCGTGGCAAGGCGCACACACGCAAGCGTGGCCCTGCGCACGCACACGGGCCGCATGGCCCAGCGATCGCACGTAGGCCACAAGGCCCAGCGCACACCCACAGGCAGCATGGCCCTGCGCACGCATGCCACCCTTGTGGCCCTACGCCCCCAACCTGGCCGCATGGCCATGCGCCCAGCCACGCACACGCCCAGCCAGCGCATGCCCATGCATGCTCCCATGCAGTACATGCAGCCGACCATGCCCCCAGCCGCATGGCCCTCCTGCCGCACTCCAGCGAGGTTAGTGGCATGCCATCCAAGCATGCCATCCAGCACAAGGGCCCAGCCCGTGCCATGCAGAGCAGGCCAGTGGCATGCCCACTAGGCATGCCATCCAGTTCACGGCTCCAGCCAGTGCCATGCAGAGCAGGTCAGTGGCATGCCCACCAGGCATGCCATCCAACGCATGGCTCCAGCCCATGCCTTGCAGCCAGCTCACATGGCTAGCCACCAGCAGGCCGAACATGGCTCCATGCCATGCCCACCAGCCGGCCCATGCATGGCACCATGCCATGCACCACAGCTAGCCATGCAGAGCTACCTAGCCATGGACTAGACCGTGGACCACCATGCACCCACCTAGCCGACCCTTGGCTCATGCATGCCACGGCCATGTGGCCCATGCCACTATCTTATTTATGTTATTTATTTTATTTATTTATTTCTTTTATTGCAAAGGGACCTATTGGGGATTTTCAAGTTGTAACCTTATAAATAGGACTCTTAGTCATTTCTTTCACATCTTTTGGCAAATTGAGTGAGTGAGGACATTGTTGAGAGATCATTTCGGTGCTAGACACTTGGGCTCTTTTGGGTGCAATTCATTGATTCCCAAAGAGAGGATTACTCCATGCAATTCATTGAATTGGAGTAATCCATTTATCTTGTTTGTCAACTTGGTGCAATTCATTGAATCCAAGTTGATTATCTTTATTTTGTTCTTTTATCAATATATGAGGTATATTTCAATCTTGGTGCATATTGTGAATCATTGTTGAATTGTTCATTGTTCATCCGAGTTCATCATTGTTCTTGGGTGTTCATATTGTGTTCTTGGTGCTCATCACAATTTCGACCCTTCCAATCCATCCACTCCATATTTTCGGCCACCTCCCTTGTTTGTCAACTTTCCATAAGTGATCCACCTCCTTCCATCTAGCCCTAGCTGAATATACATTCCTTATCCATCCAAGTGCAATTCGGCCAACTCCTTCCTTATTAGAGTGTCTTGGCCGATTCTCACACTTGCCATAATAGGGTTTCCACACTTGGAAACCCTAGTTGACTCCTTCAACACCCTTGGCTGGCCACTCACTTATCCACAACCAAATCTCTTGTTTTTAGGAAACTTCCTAAAAACCCTCCAAACCCTATTCAGCCAAGCTAGTGCTGCCCACTCCTAAATCCTAGACCATCTTCCATCCTTAACCCTAGCCACCTCATCCAACCCTAGCCCTAATCACCTAGGTGGCGCCACACATGCACCTAACCCTTGTCGTGCACCCCCATGCATCCCATGCAAGCCTAGCCATCCCAAACACTTAGCCATTTTTCATCTTCCATCCACTGAATACTAACCTAAACACCTAACCTCACTTTGCCCAAATTGCCACCCTAGCCATCATTGATCGTGAACCAAGTAAGAGAAGAACTAGAATTCGGTCAACCAAAAGAGATCATAGCCAAGGAGGACATAGTGTTTAGAGACTTGACCAGGGTCCCTAACACTCACACCCCTCTTGCCCGAACTACTCCAGCCCCCAGCCCGGCACAGCCATGCGCCTGTGAGCCTCACCGCCCCTCCGACCAGCTTCCTCTCCCTCCGATGAGCTCCCCCGTATCGGCAGCTCACCCGCACGCTCTCTCCTCCTCCTCCCTCGGTAGTGCAAAACCTAAATGGGTTGGTGCTTCAAGCACCGCCATGTGCCGTTCTCCGGCGCCACCACTCCCACAGTAGCCTCCCCTGCCACCGACCGACCCCCTCCAGCAGCCTTAGCTCCTCCCATGCAGCCACCTCCCTCCCCCATGCACGAGCACAGCAAACCCATGCACGGGTTCACTGTGCAGCCACCTAGTGCCGCCGTGCGCGGCCATCGGACACCACCACGAGACTCTTCAGGTCTCCCCCTTCCTCCTCTCATGAACCCACTTCCAGTAAGCCCTTCCTCCACCTCCCGGTGTACCCCTCTCTACCTCACGAGTTTAGCCTCCCCCGCCGCAGTACACCGCCACCTTCAGCCTCCTCAGGCCACCACGAAGCCAACCGGACCACCCATGCCTCGATCTGCCACCCACGGCCCCACACTCTCTCTCACTCTCCCACGGCATTCCTCCCCCTCACAGTGTACGGCCAACCACCACGGACCACCGTGCCGAGCCACTACGGCTCCTCCAGCAGTTTCCCTTAGCCTAGCCCAAGCCTAAACCACCACTTTATGTAGTGGGTAATCACTGCATGTGATGGATAGTCACTGCGCGTGACTGACCGCCACTGTACACGAAGAGATTCGCCGCGATACGCTCCCTTTCTAGCATCACCAAGGCCACCTTAGGCCCTTCCAAGACCACACCTGGCTATCCAAAAGTCTAAATAGTCACTGTATGCGGTGTAGCCACCCCGTACGTTCCTCCAACGTTATCGCTGTGACGATCAACAAGCGACGCACAGGTTATCCCGTCGATGGTATAAATCTTTATCCCTCGCTATTTACATTAGATGCTAGCTAGTTGACTAGGTTGTGGACTGTGCTGTTAGTATTATAGGTTGTGGACTGTGCTGCTAGTATTATAGGGTTTGTTGTGTAGTGGAAATGTGGCATGCTGTGGTGAAGTGTTGGGCGTAATTGAGAAGTGTGCTGTGAAGTGTGGTTGTAGTGTATGTGTGGTAGTAGTGGCGTGGCATAGTGCTGTGAATGGAGTACATGTGGAGTGTACTCCATTGTAGTGAGACGAGACATCGTATAGCGTGTATGCCATAACGGTGACGTGGCGGAGTGTCGTAAATGGAGTACATGTGGAGTATACTCCATTGTAGTGGAGTGACGCACAGTATGGCGTGTGTGCCATAGCGGTAACTTGGCATAGTATCATGAATGAGGTACACGTGGAGTGTACCCCATGTTGGGAAACGATGCACAATATGGCATGTGTGCTGTATTAGTGATATGGCGGAGCGTTGTGTATGGAGTACACGTGGAGTGTACTCTATGGGGAGAGACGATGCACCGTATTGAATGTGTGCTGTATTGGGGATGTGGCGGAGTGTTGTGAAGGGAGTACACGTGGAGTGTACTCCATGTGGTGGAACGACGCACCGTATGGTGTATATGCCATAGCGGTGACGTGGCGTAGTGCCGTAAATGGAGTACGCTTGAAGTGTATTCTATGTGGTAGAGCGACGCACCATATGGCATATGTGCCATGGTGGTGATGTGGCGTAGTCCCGTGAAGGGAGTACATGTGAAGTGTATTCTACATGGTAGAGCAATGCACCATATGACGTGTGTGCCATAGTGGTGATATGGCGTAGCATGTGTGAAGGGAGTACATGAGGAGTGTACTCCATGAGGTGCAACGATACACCGTATGGCGTGTCGCGAAGATAAAAGGTAATTGCGTAGTTGATGGGCGAAGAGCTTGAGGTATGGTGTCGGGAACTGTGGAACAGTATCCCGAAATGGCTAAAATGTGGCTGTAATCTGAGGTGACTAGTGTCGCCTTGTAATCGGCTTATAGCCGGAAGTAAGTGCGAAGTGGCTAGGAAGTATCGGAGTAGCACAACGGAAGAGTTCGTGTTTGTGATGGGTGAAAAGTTCGCGCAAGAGTGATGTAACGGGAATGTGACGAGGTGTCACTATGTGACGGGAGTACGTGAGGAACCGTACTCGTGATGAGTGGGAAGTTGACGTATAGGTGACGTAGCGGAATGTCAGAGGAAGTGACAAGGTCACGGTGTAGTTTAGAAATGGTCTCGGGCTATATGGCATGACTTAAGGTGTTGTGGTATGTGCTGTAGTAGTGATATGGCTATAGTCTACGGCGGTGAGCATCGCCGTGTAATCGACTTATGCCAGGAATATGTGCTAAGTGGCCAAGAAGTATCAGAGTAGTGCAGCTGAAGCACGATTGGGCAACGTCATGAAGTGACGTGGTCAATCCTGAAGCTGTACTATGATGACCTAGGATGTATGTGAGGTGATGTGACTGGGTCACGGTGTAGCTTGGGATCAGTCTTGAGCTATATGACGTGACGTAAGGTGTAGTTATGAACAGAGTCCCATCGTGCTAAGTGTTGGGATGAATTGTCATGAGGTACGGCAAGCATGAAGGGTCGTGCTAGCTGGGTATGGGAAGGTTGGTAATGGAGTATGGCGTTTGCCATACGAGCCCGTGACCAATGTATTAAATGATGGTCTTAAAGGATAAAGGAGTAAGGTACGTGTGTTATTTGGTTAAATGCACGTGCCGGACAGATTAACCATATGTAATGGGTAATCTGCCCTAAGTATGGTTACACGGTGCTTAAGTCTCAGAGTGGCTTGGAGCCATGTGACATGTATGGATGGTCATGAGAAGTAGAGTGAGCTAAGATACATGAAGGTAATGATGAGGGTACTGTCTAAGAATAGAATGCGTGACTTAGTCAGTCTAAGTTGTGCGTAAGAACGTGGCTAATGAGAAGGATGAGACAGAGGTCTTATCCTCGTAAGGGACACGTAAGGGCACGGTATAGAAGGAGAGTGTTCTAAGTAAAACATAGCTCTAATTCTAGTTCAGCTATTTATGCACTAGATAGAGAATGACGTGAGGTTATGTGTATGAATATAGGTGCCATCTGACACGCGCATGAATGGACTGCATGGTATGGAAGTAGCATGAAGTCCAGGTAAGTGTTACGTTCATGCTCTTCTAGAGTTTTCTAAAGTATGTAAGAAAAGAAAGAGAAACGTTTTTTCCATGAAAGACGCTTTACGAAAAGGACACGAAAGACGTTTTTAAAGAAAGCATGCTAGGTATTGAAAGTATAAGTATGTACGACCCCTCCTCGGCAGCCCCTTTTTACGCACCCAAAAGTATTAATTGTACGCATGTGAATGAATGACTATATGATGTATATATATTGTACGTATTTTCTAAAGAAAAGAAAGGAAGTTCGAGATCCTTGTCCCGAGTTTCAGATCGATGCTTTGATCGACGCGAAGAAAGTGTTTTAAAACTGGTCCCTAAGAACCGATGTCAAAATGTCCCTACGAACTGATGCTTTAAATGACTCCACGAAAGATGATGTTTAAGCCCATACTTTTAAACGATGTTTTTCCATGAAAGAACTGTTAAACGAAAAGAAAAGATGATGCTCGTTCCTGCTCAAAGATAGAGTAGAAACGAAATGAATGAAAGCATGAATGTATGAAGATACATAATGGCCACATGAATGAAAGGAAATGGGTACCCAACAAATGAATGGGCAGATTACAATGCCAGGCAGTAGTATCTGGTAGTGCACCCAGTACTGCACCCTAAGAGAAAGGGATTCCAACCCGTGGCCACGGGCGAATCCATCAGCCTAAAAGGCCGCTAACCCCAGCACACGGGGCATAACAACGTGCACCGGCCTATGAAAGTGAAAGAAAAATAAATGTATGAGCACATCGCATTCTTTAATAAATGAAGGCAGTGACAGAGGAAAGTTTTACAAAAAGAAAAATATGTTTAAAGATAAAAAGCCCCCGTCCACTGATGTTTACGAAGGAAAGCATGTATGCATGTATGTATAGTATGTATTGAATGATGAATGCATGAATGAAAACCTACGTTGCTATATTTTAACGGTATGAAGTAATGCTTACTGAGTATTCGACTCATTTTAGTTTTTTATGTGTGCCCCTCCCCCCCCCCCAACAAGAAGCTAAATGAGCTGTACGCTTCAGGAGGAAGATGGCCAAAGGAAAAGGGCACGGAAGTCTAGGCATGAAGGTTTTAAATGTAGAAAAGGCATTTTTATTTTAAGAATTTTATTTCCCACTCCAAAACCCTTTTATCATCAAAGTCTATTTTATTTTATAACGTAGTATCTTGCACCCTGAGAAGGACTGTAAAAGGTTTTAGATTGGACGGTAATTCCCATCGTCATTTTTTAAAATATTTTGTAAAAAGACCCACCGAAAGAACGGGCGTTATAGGGGAAGATTTGTACGAAATTTTGTAGAGCCCTGTTGCTTTGATTTTATGTTTAAGTCCAGCAATTACAATGCTGGATTTTTTTGTGAACTCATTGTATTTTGATCTAAGCCCCTGAAGGTGATTGATACTAGTTATGGATTGAAACTGTAAATCACTATATTTATTTTGTTATTCCATATTTTGTGTAATATTGTGTGCTGGCTGAACTAAGTATGAAGCTTTATTTTAAAAGTTTCTCACTATCATTATAATACTTGTATCTGCCCTAGCTTAAATTAGAAATGCATAATATTTCCTATTCCAAAATTTCCATAATAATTAGAAATATGACATTGTTTGTTTACTGAGTATGCTTGAAGTCTCTCTTTTATTTCTCTTGCAGGACTGAAAGTGGCATGAGCTTTGGATGGTTCATCTTTAATGCAGTAAACTTCTTGCCTTTCTTCCTTAATTTTTCTTCATTTTGAGGATTGAAAGATATTTAATTTCTGCTCACTTGTCCACATTGGCTTCAAAGGAAAATCTTTCACAAATGTTCTTTCAAAGGGATTAGTCATAACCAGGGGAGGCATCACAGCAACAAAATAGCTTTGGTGGAGAAAATATTAAATACATGCCATTGGCTTGTATTTTGTTCTTGCATTTATTTTCTCAACATTATTCATATTTTTTTCTTGTAAAAATTTGAATTGTCGATCAAGTTTTTTTTTAAAAAAAAAATCTAAAAAAAAAAAAAA
>QEOT01009196.1:18593-81525 GCA_003123785.1 Pterocarya stenoptera
AAAAAAAAAAAAAAGTAACACAAAAGAACTACATAGAAAGATATTTAAAAAAGGCTATGTAAAAAGAAAAAAAAATGACTACACGAAAGAACTAGGGCTTTGCCTAGTTGCATTTGATCAATACAGTTTATTACTTATCAAAAAAAATTAAAAAATTAAAAACATCTGTACTTGAAAAAACCCGCAATCATGAATTTTTCACTTGTTTAAAAAATAATAATAAACATAAAGACTATAAAAAAAGTCTGTTTAGAAGAGTTAATTTTATTTTTTTTTAAACCAGGTATAAAACCTGGATATCCGGTTAAAACCCGGACCTCGGATTTGGACCTGATTAACGCTTTTTAAAAGTTGGATCCGGATCCGGATATTCCTAGGTATCCGGATCTGGATTCGGATGCACAACCCTAATCTCATTGTCCAAATTATTCTTCTTCTAATATTTGGTATTTACACTTTACAGAAGCACGAGTATATACGCTCTCCCCTAAATCAAATATTGAAAAAAGTGAAGGAAAGAGACACTTCCAGACGATGATGTCTGCTGCCAAATTTGGTGGTGAGTCTTCACTTCCAAGCCAAAGTTAACCAATAAGACATCTTTCTACCTTTTTCTTCTACTTCGTTCCATGCAATTTACCATTTTGTCTAAAACTTTATGCTTTATTCTGGGTACAATTGATTTTCAGCTCCTTGTTATCTCTTGTTTTGTTCAATTTCTGATTGAAGCTTTTGGCCTTACCATCAAATTGATTGTGGTTTCATCTCTGTCGTAGTTTTAGATCTTGATTGATACTTAATTGAATGGCGGAATACTATTTTTCAAAGTTCTTACTTTTTTTTTGTAATATGAGAATTAAATCTCCATTTTGATTTCATTTTGGGCTCCACGATTTTTTTTTTAGTTTGTAAATTGAAGAGTGATCATGTCAACTGATGAACAACTCTCTCTCACTCTTTCTCCCCTTTTTCTTGTTCCTAATGCTTGAGGTTAGGCAAAATCACGAATCGTCGAAATGCTTAATTTTGTAGCAGAATATTTTGCGAGTTGAATAAATCTAGATTCTTTATGACTATGTATGGCCGTATCTATATTCTTTAAATTTACACATGTTTTACAGTGGTTGATGTTTTGGTGTGAACTGTTGTTTTATATTACTTCTACTTGTTAACTGGTAGCGAGAAATGGAATTGCTTCCAAATTCTTTGACAGCATATTTATTCAATTGCATTCAGCAATTTCCTTTGCGTCTAATTCTGAAAGATCTTCGACAAGTAGTCATCAGTTATAATACCAACTACCAAGGCCTTGTCACAAACTTAACTTTTAGTATATGATTTCTCCAACTGAATGATATCCTAAATATGAACTATCTACCCATCTAAGAAAATCAATTTCCCTATGAAAGCCACACCTGTTTTTCGAAATCAAGTGAGTGAAGTAAATTCTCAAAAAATTTGCATCATTTTAATAATAATGTTTTCGTTTTTCACTTTACAAGGGCTAGGAGGATTCTTATTCTTAGCTTAGATTTTAAGTTCCACAGTGGTCTTAATAGTTAGTCTCTTAATAGATTCTAACATATTGCATTAGACTCCTTGTAGGATATAATACATTCATTGTGTTTTTCCCCTCAGATTATTGGGGTAAGGGGCATTGATCACAGGAGGAGCCACTGGTATTGGAGAGATCATTGCGCGCCTATTCCACAAACATGGGCCAGTGTGTCTGTGATTAATTATTAATAGTACTAACATTTCCCTCCATATTTTTAATAAAAAAAAAAATATATAAGAGAAATATTTCCAAACAAAGAAGAATTATTATGTATCATGAAAGTTTGCTCTGCATTGAACCCTTACTTAGTGAAATAACAACCTTTACTCCAGAGTCAGTAGTGGTCTCAGACTTGAATTATGACTGGTTAGGGGAAATAAAGAATTATAACTCACACATAGTAACCCAGGTGTTGACATGAGCTTTATTAGCCAGCACATTACAGCCTTGTGCTCATCCCGGTTTCATGAGTGTGTTTGAGAATAAACCCAAATCTCATAGAGAGCGGCCTCACTCTTATACTCACATAGGTGAAATCTGTTAAGGGTGTCCCTGTAATTCTTACACCCTACTCATAAGAGCTACAGATTTCATTACTAGTTTCTCCATAGACTCATTGTCTACAACATTACAGGATAAATGCACCCACATCATAGGAATGAGAAATAAAATAAATAGTGCATTTCTTACGACCATCATATGATTCATTTTTTCCATTGAACCTGGTTCTCAGGATCTCTGGTCCCCAGGTTGGGTATCCTCATACATGGCTCATGAGTTTATGGGTTTTAATCCCATTCCCCTCGATGTATTCCAGATCATTTCTCTTGTCAAGGCCTTTGTAAGTGGATCTGCAAGATTCTCACAAGACTTAACAAAATCCATGTTACTAACACCATCAGTCAAATAAGATCTCACAGTACTGTGTTTTCTTCTTATGGATCTGGATTTACCATTATAATAACGATTTTGTACTCTACCAATAGTAGTAGTACTATCACAATGAATTAAAATAGGTGGAACTGGTTTTTCTCATAAGGGAATCTCATTTAATAAATCTCTCAACCAGTTTGTTTCCTCACTTGCTAAAGCTAAAGCTATAAGCTCAGCTTCCATGGTTGAGTTAGCAATAATCGTTTGTTTTTTAGACTTCCAACATACAGCACCACCACTCAAGGTGAAAATATAACCAATAGTTGAAAGAGATATTCCAATCAGCATCACTAAAACATTCAAGTACAATAGGATACATTTTATAAAACAAGCTATAATATTTTGTACCGGATAAATATTTCATTATCCGATCCATTGCACACCAATGATCTCTTCCAAATTGGTGGTAAATCTACTAAGTACTTTTACTGCATAACAGATGTTAGGTCTAGTACAATCAGTCGCATAACGTAAACTCCCAATCATGCTAGCATATTTCTCTTGATTAATCACATCATCATCATTTTCAATAGAAAATAAATGAACACTAGAATCAAAAGGAGTAACATGACATAATTATATTTCTTCAATAATTTTTCTACGTAATGCGATTAATCAAGAAAAATACCATCACATGTTTTGGTAATTTTCATACCCAAAATAAAATTAGCCTCACCAACATCTTTCATAGCAAAATGGTTACAAAGTATGCTTTTTGTTTCATCTATAACATGCAAATTAGAACCAAATATGAATAAATCATCAACATATAGGCTAATAATAACATGTGAATTTTTTCAAGATTTATAATAAATACATTTATCACTTTCATTTGACTTATAGTCATTTTCAATCATGCAAGAGTCAAATTTCTCATACCATTGTTTAAGGGCCTGTTTTAAGTCATATAGAGATTTTGTCAACTTACATACTTTGCTTTCTTGGCCAGGCTCTACAAAACTTTCGGGTTGATCCATATAAATTTCTTCATCTAGGTCATCATTTAGAAAAGCTGTTTTAACATCCATTTGATGAACCCTTAAATTATAAATTGCTGCAACGGCAATCAATAATCTAATGGATGTTATTCTTGTAACTGGAGAAAAAGTGTCGAAAAAATCAAGGTCGACTTTTTGTTTAAAACCTTTTGCAACTAGCCTAACCTTGAATTTTTCAACTGTACCATCTGTTCTCAATTTCTTCTTAAGAACCCATTTACACCCTATGGATTTGCAACCCGGTGGTAATTCAACAAATTTCCAAGTTTTATTTGAAATTAGTGAATCCATCTCATCATCCACAGCTCTTTTCCAAAATACAAAATCAGGTGATGCTAAAGCTTCTTGTAAATTCTTTGGATTTTCCTCAATATTGTAAATATAATAGTCGGGACCAAAATTTTTTTCAATTCTAGCTCTCTTACTCCTTAATTCAAAAATTTCTCCACTTTCTAAAGGAGTAGAAGAATTAGCTCCAGAAAAATTATTTTTTTTAAATACTTGACCCCCCACTATTTTTTGATTTAAAATGAAATTTTTCTTCATGAAAAATTGCATCACCTGATTCAAAAATAACTTTATTTCCAATGTAAAAAAATCTATAGGCTGTGTTATTTTTTGCATATCCAAGAAAAACACAAGTGGTAGTTCTAACATCCAATTTGGGCCTTTTAGGGTCTGTTAGTCTTACAAAAGTCAAACAACCCCAAATTTTAAAATATCTCAAATTTGGCTTATACCCTCTCCATAATTCAAAATGTGTAGTTTTCGAATTTTTGTAAGGCACCCTATTTAAAACATGACAAATAGTCAAAACTGCTTCACTCCAAAAACTTGAGGGAGCACCTAAATCAATAAGAATAGCATTCGTCAACTCAATCAATGTTCTATTTTTTCTCTCCGCCATACTGTTAGATGCAGGTGAGTATGGTGCAGTAGTTTCATGAATTATTCTTAAAGATTGAACAAAAGTATTAAACCCAATTGAATCATACTCTCGGCCTTTATCACTTTTAAATCTTTTAATCTATCTACTAAATTGATTTTCAACTTCATGGAGGAATTCTTTGTATTTTTCAAAAACATTACTTTTATTTTTTAATAAATAAATATACGTATATTTTGAAAAATCATCAATAAAAGTGATAAAATATCTATTTCCTCCATGAGTTAAAATTTCTTCAAATTCACAAAGATCAGTGTGAATTAAATATAATAATTTGGTATTTTTTTCAACACTCCTATGAGGCCGTTTTGTAATTTTTGCTTGACTACAAACTTCACATTTTTTAAAATCCTTTGTCAGTTTGAGAATTAATCCTAAACTACTCATAATAGCAACATATCTACAATTAATATGACATAAATGTGCATGCCAAAAATCTAAAGAAGAAAGCATGTAAATAGAAACATTCGATACTTTATGCTCAACATTCAATTTAAACATATCATCACAAACACAGCCATTACCTACAAAAACTCCATTTTTCGTTATAACAAAATTATCAGATTCAATAGTTTGTTTGAAATCCGTTTTGTTAAGTAAAAAACTTGATATCAAATTTTTTCTCATATATGGTGAATAAAACACATATTTAAGCATCAATATACACCTAGAGGTAAATTTTAGTTCAACCTCACCACTCCCAATAACCATGATTTTACTAGAATCACCAAGTGTAATATTTTTCTCTACTTTAAAATGAGTATAATTTTTAAACAAACATTTATCATAGCAGATATGTTTATTAGCACCAGAATCTGCCCACCACCCTTCAACAAATTGAAATGGCTTATTGAGACGTCCACTGCTTTTCGTGCATTTTTTGATTGTAGACTCCATCTGAATTCTCATTAAAATTGTTAGAGAAATATACAATAATGTAATAAAAATTACAATAAAATTAACAATCAAACGAAACCAGTTTAGACTGAAGCAAGAAAATATCGGTCTCTTTAAGGAGATTCAAGCCCTCTGCGGTGTACAATCTCTCAAATTAACCGGTGCAGCAAAACTCATCCTGACTTGACTCCTCTAGGATACAACAGCCCAACTGATCGTCGTATAATCCGAACCAACTCTACACAAGAGGTTGAGCTCAAAGTTCTATCAAAAGAACACATTTCTTTTATCTGAAAATACTCTTAAAAAATATATACTCTTTAAGTTTATTTTTTATTTCACTTTTTCTCAAGTTTATGTCTCTACCGTACCGAAAGACCAAAGAAAATTTATATAGGGTACATGACACTAGACGTAATGGAGATAACGGGGAAAATGCATTAAAGATGCCAACGTCCATATGTATTAAAGCTTAACAATTAAAAAGAAATAAAACAACATAAAAGCCAACGGCACCTAAAGCTAACGGGAAAGAAAATTAATTAGTAAGAATACTAACAATAATGTTTATGCACAGTTGATAATTTCAGAGAGATGACTACTGTTCATGTAAGACATTTTCAATTCTACCGTCTTGAGGCCAGCCAGAAATTGCAATTATCCTGATCAGATGGCCTACAACCAAAAGATAGATCATCGGTGATGTCAGTATCCACCGAATTTGCTGCTCAGATACCATTTTCTTCATTGATGAGCTCCTCCAATTATCAATGCTTGTCCTGACTCTTGATGAGATGGTCTACCACGAAAAGAGAAGGAAACTTGGTGGACATTGCCTCTAATCAATAACCGTAAGACGTTTTCATCGACCATTCCTTGGCTTCTAAAACATCACTTTTTTTGTAGGATTTATCTAATTTATTAATTATTAAATTTTATTTAAAAAATAAAAAACTCGAGCCGAGTTGAAGGTCGAGCTCGAGTTGAAAGTTTGACTCACTGAGTCAAACTCGAACAAATATTAAATAAAAATTTTGAATTCAAGTTCAAGTTTTTTGAATCAAGCCGAGCTTGGAAAAGCCAAAAATCGAATCAGCTCGGCTCGATTATGGTCCTACAGGAGATTGCAAAAAGTTCTTGATGGCTCCATTTGGATTTGAAGAGATTTATACACTCAATTAACATATTGCCAATATGATCAATAAAAATAATAACAGGCGCAAGCATTACATGGTGAATGGCGGTAAAATATTTTTCTTGGATTTCCATCTCTCATTTTCGAAGGAAATATCTTGCCTTCCTTGGAGCTAGCGTTATTTGACAAAATGATAGACATCTCGCAAGGTCATTGACTTCTTGAAGGGATGAAAATTTGTTAGCCCAAGTATCATTCAAAATTTCAACCAAAAAAAAAAAAAAACTGCAACAAACTCTTGTTGAATCGGGCCATGATTGATTTTGGCCATCAAACTATTTTATCGGCATCATTATGAGTGCAAAAGTTTCAACAATATGCCATGAATATGATTCATTGACATTAATGGTTTTGAAGATCGAGAAACCATGGAAGATGGTTGGGGGAGCTCATTATTGAAGAAAGAAAACGGCATATGAGCAGCAAATTCAACGGATACTGTCATCACCAACCATTTTAAAAGTCATCTTTTTACTCTTAAACTTTGGCTCGATTGCCCTTTCATTTGGTTGATTTTTTCGAAATCTATTGATACTTTATTGATTATTTGTTTCTTTAATTCTTGAGGAATATAGAAATATTATAAGATGTTATAGCAGAGTCAGTCTATAGATGTTAATATTTGTGTTGTACGTCAAATAAATATATTTAGGTCCCTTTTAGTTTCACAGATAGTTTCATTCCATCTCACATAGAGTCATCCACAAACAAAATCGAAAGTTCACGAGCAATCAATAAATGACCAACGACCAAAGCATGTGTCGGGCATTGGTAATGGACTAGTTATTATCAAGTCTAAAATTTAGTTAGAATGTCATCTTTTAGCTATAATATGGACTAATTAAAATATTAGTTCACATTGAATTAGATATCTTAAAGTCTAAATAATAATATAATATTATATATTTTAATAATATTAATTTTTTTAATATTTTATAAATACACTTCATATATTAATTAATAACTTTATTAAAAAATAAAATTTTTATTTTTCAACATTTGGTCACAACAATTAAAATAGAAAGTAAGATGAAGATACAACTATTTAAAATGAAAGAAAATATGCCTACATATTCGGGATGAAAAAAGAGGAAAAGAGAGAGGTAGATGAAATAATAATAAAATATATTTATGCAGTATGAACAGTAACTCACCAAGTTTAGAAAGCTTCTAAGAATTACTGTAATTAAATCTTAAATTTTGAATCATTTAACTAGTCTAATGTAGAGGTTTTTTTTCACATCTAACTAAAATTTGGATTTATATTGACAGATTAGTCCATTACAATCCTCTAACCGATAAAAGGACAAGAGCAAAAAGGAAAAGGAGAAAGAAGAACAAAAACAAAAGTAGAAAGCAGTCATGACTCATGAGGTGTGAAGTTGATTGGATGCACGTTATTTCATGAGTGTGCACTGCAGCCCATGTTATCATGGGTCCCTGAAAGGAATCCAAATTAAGCTTTCTTGACCATTCTTTGCCAACGTCTACCGCACAGATCGAATTATCTATTAATTCACAAAGGAACATGTTAGATCCCCGCTGGAGGCTCCTGTTGGGACGTTGGACATATTTTTTTTTATATATTTTTTAAAATTTATTTTTATATAATTTTTTTAATAATTTTTAATATTTGGAAAAAATAAACAAATTCATACTATTATTAAAAATACTTTCTTAATGATGAAGTAAAATAAAAAATTATAAAAAAAATATTTTTTATTTTATTTAGTGATTAAGAAATGATTTTTTAATGATTTTCTTTTTACTTTCTAATTAAAAAAATATTTTTTACTGATGTTCTAAATTTATTTTATTTTTCTTAAATATTTATATAAAAAATAATTAAAAAAAAAAGCACATGAAAAAATAATGCTACACCCCAGCGGGGATGTAGCATTGTCCATTGACAAATTCACAGATCGAATTATCTAATAATTCACCGCCACAGCCACCACACGATCAGCCTGAGAGGTGAGAAAGAGAGTTTCGGCTTGAGAGAGAAGCGACTACGATGGGCAGAGAGAGAGAGGGAGAGCAACCGAGGGGTGAGACAAAGTGTGAGAGAGAGAGAGAGAGGCGAAAATCAGACATTTTGACTTAAGAAGAGAGATGGGAGTGTAATAGTGTATAGTGTTTGTTTACCTGCAATCGATTTTATTTTTCATTTTCACAAATAATGGTGTAAATTCTCTTTAACACTCGTCCGACCCCATAGCGCCCACATAGCGCCTCCCTATGCATTATGCAGAGAGTCAATCACAAACAAAATCCAAATTTCACGAGCAATCAATAAATGACCAGAGCATGTGCCAACTTACATATAAAATAATAAAAGAGAAAGAAACAAAGGGATTATTAGTAAAGAGAGTCATGTTTGAAATATTGGCTGCGTTCACATATCTTGTTTTTTTCTTTTGGCTTAAATTGATGCTTAATTTAGCTCCTATTAATGATAAAAGGAAAAATATTGATAGAAGTCACTGTTTGCAACATCTATTTTGCACACATCAAGTAGCTTCATTTAAACTGTTTATTTCTTAAAGTGAAGAAAAATAAGAGGAAGAGAAGAAGTCACATAGTGAGTACAAAGTGTGCATTCACAATAGTGACTTCTCTCTAGCATTACTCATGATAGAATTGATGAAGTCCATTTCTTTGGTGTCTTGATTTCCATCTCTCATTTTCGATGGAAATATGTTGCCTTCCTTGGAGCTAGCGTTATTTGACAAAATGATAGACATCTCGCAAGGTCATTGACTTCTTGAAGGGATGAAAATTTGTTAGCCCAAGTATCATTCAAAATTTCAACCAAAAAAAAAACTGCAACAAATTCTTGTTGAATCGGGCCATGATTGATTTTGGCCATCAAACTATTTTATCGGCATCATTATGAGTGCAAAAGTTTCAACAATATGCCATGAAATTTTAGAAGTTTCAACAAACGCATTGACATTAATGCGTTTGAAGAGAAACCATGGAAGATGGTTGGGGGAGCTCATTATTGAAGAAAGAAAACGGCATCTGAGCAGCAAATTCGGACGATATTGTCATCACCAACCATCTTAGAAGTTATCTTTTTACTCTTAAACTTTGGCTCGATTGCCCTTTCATTTGGTTGATTTTTTCGAAATCTATTGATACTCTGTTGATTATTTGTTTCTTTAATTCTTGAGGAATATAGAAATATTATAAGATGTTATAACAGAGTCAGTCTATAGATGTTAATATTTGTGTTGCACATCAAATAGATATATTTAGGTCCCTTTTAGTTTCACAGGTAGTTTCATTCCATCTCATTTTATTCCATCTCATTTCATCTCATATCATCTAAAAACTATCAAATGCAAGTACTTTTTAAGTTTAAATTTTCAATTTTTTTCATCTACTCATTACCAAATCACTACAATTTTTCCAAACTTTCAAATAAAATATAAAAAATAATTTAATTTTTTTAAATTTAAAAATAAAAATATTATTAAAATATTATTATATTCTAACCATATTTTAATTTTATAATATTTTCATTCAATTTTTTTTTCTCATTTTCTAAATTTTTATAAAACATCTCAAATTATTTTATTAAAATTCAAGAATTTATCATTTCATTACATCTCATCAATATAACTGATTATAATTTACATTTGCAATGTGCTACCATTTTCTTCCAAGTTTCCTTTCTTTTCGTGGTAGGTCACGACAGGTATTTTAAAAAAAATAATGATACGGTTATTATCTTATTATTTATTTATATTTAATTTTTTTTAAATTTAAAATTTTATTTAATAATTAAAAAAGTGAGTATTAATAAAATTATATTTTTTTAATTTTTTCTTAGATGTTAAAAAAACACTTTAAACAAATAATAAAAAAATAAAAGATAATAATAGAATAGTAACTTTACAGGGTAGAATTGAAAACGTTTTACATGAAGAGTAGTGCTAGTCGTCCAGCTCTAACATCCCGATTATGCATCTCCCTTGACGTGTCAAAACACATTCTGACAAATATTCATTTTAAAACAAAAGAAAATAGAAGCCAACATCCCTCTTCTCCCTCTCGCTGGTGCTACTACTCTCCCACACCCACGACGTTCAGCCTTTTCAAACCGGCCTCATCTTCCCTCCCTCCATCTCAAACCTCCATCAAGAGTATACAATTTTTTTTTTTTCTTTCCTTCCTTCCCAGACCAGACCCATCCAATTCAGCCTCCCCTTGCAGGGCATTTCGCCGTCCCCATCCCCATGATTTCGAGACCCACCAGTTCGTGGTCCCCTCTCGACCATCTCTCCGCTTTTATAAAGAAAAAGCTGATATGTCCACTAATTTTTACTATTTTATTTGACAGTTCGAAAAACAAAAAAAAAAAAACTTAATAATTAAAGAAATGACTTTTAAGTATATTATTTTAAGTATATTGGTGTATTTTTAAAAAAAATAATTAAATATATTAAAAAAATATTAAAAAAATTATAAAAACAACTAACGGTAACAATGAATGGTGCTACTCAGACGGCAGAGTAGCACCGCTCTTTCATAAAATTGTGCAATAATTACAAAATATTGTAAAAATTCTGTTATATATAATCATTTTTATGTTTTTTTTACACACTGATGTAATTGGTCAAAAATTTATTTTATATTAAAAAATTTGATGTAATCAATCACATTAAAGAAGTGTATAAAAAATACACAAAAATAAATGTACATAAAATTGTAAATCACACAAGTTAAAGCATCCTCGCATTGCAACAATATTAAAAGCAAATGCAGATGGAAATGACATGTTAAGCTTAAAGCACTCAACAACCATATCATAAAATATAGTACTCAAGTTTTACACCTCTCAATTTAAGCAACTACCTCATTGTTCTATTAATTCTATTATAAGCAAAACCACACCGGATTAAAATTTATTGAAGAGTAATGATATACACATAACAATATTATAAATTAAGAATATTTTTATAAAATAGTGTTATTTTTTTAAGGTATTTTACAAAAATACCCCTCATTTAAATCGTAGTCATGCAATCGATCCGATTAGGCCAAATCCAACACTCTTGCGCCAGATCTGCAATTACTGCCAGTAAGTAAATTTATTATTTAGCATCACCTAAATAATACTGAAAAAGAGTCATGTTTGAAATATTGGCCGCCTTCACACTAGGTCGACGGCAGGATATTCATAGCCCCAACTACATTTGGCGCAAATTTTTTATAATGTTTAGTTTTGTTTACATAAGGATTTTGTGGAGGATGTTCATCAAGTAAGGAAGGAATCTTTTGACTGTCCTTTCTTTACCCCCGGACTTTGAGGCCCACTCACACCACAATCTATGCATAAAGGAAAAGTAAGAACAAAACAAAGGTAGAAAAGCAGGAAAAGAAGATAATTTTTTCAGGCAAAAAAAGATATATACTGGTATCGGTTTAAAGAGATTGATAATAATGTTGATGAGTTGATCTTGAATTATAGAGATTACTCGTTCAACTTTGAAAGGTCCCATTTTCATGATCCCCATTCATATAAAAATCTCAAGAGAATTCCTGAATATTGCATCGTCGCCAACCTTTTTTGTAATTAGTTCCAAATTAAAGAAGAAAGACATCTTATTTACCATCTTAACAGGAAAACAGGACACAGAAATAAAATGAGACACAAGGTAAATGTTTCTTTGAGAGCTGCCAGATGAGAAAAGGTTAAGAAAAGGATTTTCTTTGAAAAGGTTGAATTATCTTGACAGACTACCTAATTTTATTATAGTAAGATATTTTAATTTCTCACTATCATTTTCTTATTCCCCATTTTCTCACATGGACTTTCTCAGAAATTCAATCAATGACCAATCAGCCAATAACCCATGATCAGAGCATGTGCCACTGACATTTCTCCTATTTAATTTTATTATAGTAAAAATTTTCTTGCAACCTGAGCTTGCTTTGCTGTTTGCACAAAAAAAACCTTCCTTCATTTCCCTTCATTTCCCTTCATCTCTCTCATTCCGAAGAAGAAAAACATGGCTGAGGTGGGCTTGGCATTACTCTCTGCTTCACTCAGCGTGTTGTTTGACAGAATGGCATCTCCAGAGGTGCTTGACTTCATGCAGAGAAGAAAACTACCCATAAGACTCTTAAGGAAATTGAAGACAGCAATGCTATCTGTGAATGCTGTGCTTGCAGATGCGGAAGAAAAGCAACTTACGAATCCTTTCGTGAAAGACTGGGTTGGCGAGTTGAAGGATGTTCTCTTCGATGCGGAGGACATCATGGATGCGATTGCTACTGAAGACTTGCAAAGAAAGCTGGACGCTGAGTCTAGTACCACTGCAGAAAAGGTACTAGACTGCATCTCTCCTACTAATTTCCTTGATACTTTTGTCAATGAAGTAGAGCCAAAAATAGAAGAGGTACTTGATAGACTAGACGATCTAGCAAAACGAATTGGTTTAATTGGTCTACAAGAAGGAGATGGGGGAAAACAATATCCAGAAAGGCTGTCCATTAATTCTTGCGTCTCAGAGTCCGACACTTTTGGTAGGGATGAGGACAAGGAAAAAGTAATTGACTTATTGCTCTCGTCTGATGCGAGAGGAAATGAAATGTGCCTGATTGCCATCGTTGGCATGGGGGGAATCGGCAAGACTACCCTTGCTCAATTGGCATACAATGACAGTCGGGTGGAAGAACATTTCAAACTTAAAATATGGTTTTGTATTTCAGAAGAATTTGTTATGCCCATGGTAGAGAAATCTATTATAGAGGCAGCAACTTCGTCACCTTGTCCTGAATTTAAGAATCCAGAGCAGCTTCGAGTTATACTAAAGAAGAATTTGGAAGGGAAGAAATTTCTCCTTGTTTTGGATGATGTTTGGAGTGAGAAACCCATTCATCGGGTGTTCCTAGGCCAACTCTTGCAATATGGGGCCCAAGGAAGTACGATCCTTGTCACCACAAGGAATGATAGCGTTGCATTGGCCATGCACGCTATTGCAACTTATCATCTAAAGCTGTTACCAAATGATGATTGCTGGTCACTTTTTGAAAAGCATGCATTTCGTAATGGTAGCTCTAACGCAAATCCAAAGATAAAAAAAATAGGTACACAAATTGTGGAAAAGTGCAAAGGTCTACCTTTAGCAATCAAAGCAATTGGCGATCTCTTGTGGTCTGAATCAAATATCGAGAGATGGACGAATATATTGAAGAGCAATTTTTGGGATCTTCACATGGAGGGGACAGACATTCTTCCAGCATTGAGGTTAAGTTACAAGTATCTCCCCTCATATTTAAAAAGATGCTTTGCTTATTGTTCGATATTACCAAAAGATCATATTTTTGAGAAAGATCGATTAGTATTGTTATGGATGGCGGAAGGCTTCTTGCAACAATCCGAAACAGAAACTATGGAAGAAGTTGGCAAGCGTTACTTCGATGCTCTTGTATCAAGATCATTATTTCAACAATCAACTGAAGTTAAAACGAAGTCAGGTTTTGTAATGCATGATCTTGTCAACGACTTGGCAAAATCCGTGGCTGGGCAATTTGGCACTGATAGTTTAAAAAAAATTGTGAAGGTGACTCGCTATGTATCGTATTTCGACAAAAGTTGTGGTACAATATTCCAGGATATTGAAGATGATCTTTTAAAGGCCAAACAATTGCGCACTTTTCTTGCATTAGATTTTTCAAGAGTAGAGATGAGGGAAATCAAAATGCCAAGGACAATATTGTGCTTAAGAGTTCTCTCCATAGGCCTTGGGATTACTAAGTTGCCTGATTCAATTGGCGAGATGAAATATCTACGTTATCTTGAATTAAAAGAATTTAGATCAGACTGTTTGCCCAATTCCATATGTAATTTGTGCAATTTGCAAACTCTGAGGTTATCAGAGTGTTGGGAGTTGGATAGATTGCCAAGAGATATGTGGAAACTCATTAATTTACGTCATCTTGAAATTGAGAAAACAGACAAATTAAAGGAGATGCCGATAAAAATGGGTAGATTAAATTGTCTCCAGACGTTGCCAAAATTCGTCGTCAGCAAACATGACAGTGCCAGTGGGTCTAGCATTGGAGAATTGGGAAAACTAAAAAATCTTCGGGGAATGCTTTTAATTGATGAGCTCCAAAATGTTAGATCAGCTGATGAGGCTTTGGATGCAAGCTTGAAGACGAAAGGTTACCTCGAGGAGTTGGTGTTACAATGGAATATTCCTCAAGAAGTATTTATTGGTACTTCGGAAAGTCAACGAGGTGTACTTGAAAATCTGCAGCCCCAAGAAAACCTGAAAAGTCTCTCCATCAAGTACTATGGCGGGAAAGGTTTTCCAGATTGGATAGGAGGGCTTACTTCATTGTCTAAGTTGAAGTTATTTGATTGCAATTATTGTAGTGCCTTGCCACCCCTTGGGCAGCTACCTTTTCTTGAGAAACTCTGGATTCATGGGCTGCATAGAGTTGTTAATATGGATCCAGAGTTTTATGGAAATAGTAGTAATTCTTCAATGAAGCCATTTGGAAGTTTGAAATTTCTGTGGTTGGAGAATATGTCGAATTGGGAAAACTGGTTTTATTTGGGTGCCGAAAACGAAGTGGAAACCTTTTCTCAACTTGAATATTTATATATTAGAGAGTGCCCCAAGTTGAGAGGAAGGTTGCCTATTTATCTTCCTTCGTTAGACAAACTTCAGATTATGGATTGTCAACATGAACATGATGGTTTACTCTCAAAATTGAAAATACTTGAGATCGATGATTGTAAGAAGTGTGAGCTCCCCATGCACTCCCAATTTTCATCCCTTGAAGTATTGTTGTTGAAGGATTGTTGCGATTCCCTGACTGCCTTTCCATTAGACCTATTCCCAAATCTGAAGAGTATTCGAATCGAAGGGTGCAGGAATTTGCAATCTCTAGAACAACATGGAGGTGATTTAGTGATATCAAAAATAGAAATATGGAGATGTCCTAATTTCGTATCTTTAGGATTGCGTGTTCCTAACCTCGAATATTGTGAGAGCTTGAGGTCAATGCCCTATAAGATGCACATATTTCTTCCATCTCTTCGTTCTTTGACGTTAGTAAATTGTCCAGAAGTTCATGTGGAGTCCTTTCCTAGGGAGTTGTTGCTGCCCACCACTCTGACCTATCTTTGTATCAAATCAATAGGAAATTTGAAATCATTGGACAAGGAGGGGTTTCAACACCTCACCTCCCTTGTAGAATTGGAGATCATCGACTGTCAAAAGCTCAGGTTCATGCCAGAAGAGGGGTTCCCTACCTCCCTTCGTCTTTTAACGATAGCGAAATGTCCTGCTTTGGTGGAAGAGTTGACAGATAAAAAAGGAGAAGAATGGCTCAAGGTGGCTCGCGTCCCCAACATACATAATGATGGCAGAATCATTCAAGGAGAATATAATGAATGGCTCAGAGGTGAGAGTCCCATGCAACCTCAAAGCTTTTAATTAAGTTATAAAATCAACTTTTTTAAAAACATTAATAAAAATATATACAAATATATATAATTAGGTGTGAGCATTGGGAATTGTTTTGCTGATCGTGAATTTTATGTTTTTGATATATACAAATATATTCTCCGTGTTGTCAAATTAATTCTCTTTCTTTCTTTTCTAACTGCCTCATTAATTGTTTTCATTGACAGAACATTTAAGGAATCATCAGTATTGTCATGATTTACATTTGAAAGCAATCTCCTACAGAAATGCATTTTGATGGTGATCAAGTTCTCGGTACGTAAAACTTTTCTTAAAATTCACACTAATTAATTCTTGATTTTTAAACTATATAAGTATTTGAATCTGTACGTATTGATAATTGAATTGTTTTTATTTAGGAAATTAATTGGTTGGATCCCTGAGAAGTGAAGATATTTGCTTAAATCTTGTGTGCGCTAGCGCTAGAAGCAACCTCCTACATACCTAATTGCCACGCACATAATATTGGCTTCCATTTCTATATGCATTTCCAGGTCAATCATGTTGAAAGGAATGGTTTGGCAGATGGTTAATTTGGGAGCTGTGGATGTGAGACCACCTTTGTGCACGTGGCATGGCTAGTAATTGTGGACGTGTGATTAGATATTATGATGCTAAGTTTGTTTATGGTTTTTCTTGTCATATATATTATGGTTCATGGGACAAACATTTTTGCTCAACATTCTGGTTTGAAATATGGTTTATTATTATTATGCTATCATTTGCACTGTTTTTTAACGGTGTTAATTATTTTAGAATGGTTCTAATTTTAGAAGGCTTTAATTTTTAGGATTTACTTAATCCCTTTTTTTTTTTTTTTTATCATTTATGGATATCAATAAATAAAGGATATCAATAAAATTTCTTTTATAATATCTATTGTATTTCTACACTAAAAGAGGTTATAGACTCATGAATAGTGGATTTTGTTTGTGTTTACACTATGCATAGTTACATTTTTATCCTTTAATTCATCATTAAAAATATAATAAAATTTTTTATTATTATAATATTATTTAAAATATAATAATAATGAACTTACAAATAATCTAAATTGAAAGATTTTTGTTTATTGAACTTCCGGAACAACTTAAGATATTATTATATTTTCTCTTTGATTTAAAAATAATTGTATCTTTCATATATAATATTATTTAAAAAGAAGAACAATTATCTTCATATTATTTCTCATTGTAATTCATAAAAATAAATCATAGTCATTGGATTAATAATATTTTCATTTTACAAAATGCAATTATTACTTTTAGGTTCTAATGATCTATTCATGCCCAGCAATTTATAATTGGCTTTTAATTCATCATATTCACTATTTCATCTTATGTGGTAACACATTTCATATTAATCTATTTGTAATGCATTTTTTAAATTATTATTAAAATAATTAATAACACTCTTTAACTTTTAAAAAATTATTTTGGTAAGAACATGCTTTTATTTCTAAGATCAATATTGCAATTTCAAGTTTGAAAAGAATAATAATATTATATTTAAATTAAAAAATATATAAATATTGTCCTTAAATTTAAAGATTAATAAAATTTCATTATTATACGATATTTTTTTAAAAATAAAAGTTTTCTTCCTATTATTTCTCACAATAATGAATCATACTAAATAATACTTTTTAAACTAATATTGTTTTTATTTGGAAAAAATATTATACTTTTTCAAAATTAAAATGAATAGCCTACTTTTGTATTTTATCATTCCAATAATAATTGTATCTAGTAGTTTTCTATAAAAATTAAAAAAAAAATTATTTTATCTTTTTCATTTATAAGAACATTATTATTATTATTATTATGTATCTAATTGGTCTTATAACGAGTGAAGCAAAGCATGTCATATTATGATTTTAATATAATGAGTTTTAAACATTTGGTTTGTTATGTGTTTACTAATTTTATATTTTCTATTTCTTTCATTTTCTTAAGTATATATATAATTATAAGAGATGTTCAATAATTTTACATTTTTTGTTTCCTTCATATTCTTAACTATAATTACAAGAGAACTATTATAAACAAAAAGAAATTATATAAAAATAAACCCGCAAACTTACGTGGCTTTATGAGATCTGTTAGATCTATTTTATAATAAAAATAATTTTACATCAATTTTAAGTTTACTTTTGTGTAATTCCTTTTTGTCTGAAATATTTTCCTAATTACAATCACTTGTGAAATTTGTTGAATAGATTTATGATTACTTCTATATTTATCACATTTGTTGCTCTAAATGATATTCATCTTAAAATTCATACTTACCACACTAAAAATGTTGTAGCACTTTCATCCGGAAATACGTATCTTGATGCTCCAATATTTAAGAAACCATTTAAGAAGATAGTTCCACACCCTATCCGCCCTATCCCAATTGCTAAGCATAACCTCTTAATTTCACCATCCATTCCTACGTTCAAGAAGGCATTGTCGTCTCTCTCTCAAAAAAAAAAAAAAAAAAGAAAAAGGATTGTCTTCTTCAGTTCCAATTTCAATTTAAGAAGCCCCTTCTCCCACCAATTTCTACTATGGAAAAGCCATTTCTACGAACTTTTCTAAATCTTAAGATACTATTTCTTCCACTCATTCCAATTTTCAAGTAGTCACCACCTATCTCCCAACAATTAAGAAACCTCCTCTCAAGAAGGCATTGCCTCCCATTCAAATTTTCAAAATGCCAATTAATTGCAGAGGCACAGTGCAATTGCATGTTGTTGGCACAGTATAACATTGTCCTTAACTTGATATTCCTTAATTAATTTGGTTCCTATCACAAGGTTTGGCCCCAATTAATTAATGAATCGACAGGAATCTCACTGTCAAAGACCAGAGCATGCATGATATGCCAACTAACACAGACAAAAATAAAATTATCAATGTAACTAGGGTAGTCTTAGCTTATCTTATAATAATGTAGTTTTAAATGTGGAGTAGGCATTGGAGGGTAGCATCTCCTAAGGAGTGGGGCCATATTTAAATATTAATCTCTTTAGCAAGATGCTTCCATCGGAGATAGAGAAGAGGGGCGTCTGCAGCATAAAATAGACCTTAGCCACGGATTAGGGCCCACTCAACTCGTCTTTTGTAAAGTGCTGCCGCCCCATCTTTATTACTTTCTATTCTGATTCAACACTATATATATCGTTATTCTAAAAAAAATACATTACTTATATCTAATAAACCAAAAATAATTGTCCATTTTCTTAATTCCCATAATTTTTTTACCGAAGTCGAATGTGTTTTAATTTGTAGAATGAATAATGATATATACAAACTCAAAATATATAAACTTTTCTAGGTCTCTTATAAAAAAGCGCTCAATTTGACTGTTAGGTCATTTTAGTCTTTTTATTTTTATTTTTATTAAAGAAGAAAGACATCTTATTTACCATCTTAACAGGAAAACAGGATACTGAAATAAAATGAGACACAGAAACAAGGTAAATGTTTCTTTGAGAGCTGCCAGATGAGAAAAGGTTAGTGGAATGAAGCACTGAAAAAAGGATTTTCTTATTTAATTTTATTATAGTAAGATATTTTAATTTCTAACTATCTTTTTCTTATTCCCCATTTTCTCACACGGACTTTCTCAGAAATTCAATCAAATGACCAATCAGCCAATAACCCATGACCAGAGCATGTGCAACTGACATTTCTCCCATTTAATTTTGTTATAGTAAGAGTTTTCTTGCAACCTGAGCTTGCTTCGCTGTTTGCACAAAAAAAACCTTCCTTCATTTCCCTTGATTTCTCTCATTCCGAAGAAGAAAAACATGGCTGAGGTGGGCTTGGCAGTTCTCTCTGCTTCACTCGGCGTGTTGTTTGACAGAATGGCATCTCAAGAGGTGGTTGACTTCATGAAGGGAAGAAAACTAACCGTAAGACTCTCAAGGAAATTGAAGACAGCAATGTTGTCTCTGAATGCTGTGCTTGCAGACGCGGAAGAAAAGCAACTTACGAATCCTTTAGTGAAAGACTGGGTTGACGAGTTGAAGGATGTTCTCTTCGACGCGGAGGACATCTTGGATGAGATTGCTACTGAAGCCTTGCAAAGAAAGCTGGACGCTGAATCTGGTACCACTGCAGAAAAGGTACTAGACTGCATCTCTAATACTTTCCTTGATACTTTTGTCAATGAAGTAGAGCAAAAAATAGAAGAGGTACTTGATAGACTTCAAGATCTAAAAACACAAAAGGATTGTATGGGTCTACAAGTAGGAGTTGGGGGAAAACAATATCCAGATCAAAGGCTGTCCACTTCCTACGTCTCAGAGTCCGACACTTTTGGTCGGGATGAGGACAAGAAAAAAGTTGTTGACTTGTTGCTCTCGTCTGATGCGAGAGGAAATGAAATGTGCGTGATTGCCATCGTTGGCATGGGGGGAATCGGCAAGACTACCCTTGCTCAACTGGCATACAATGACAGTCGGGTGGAACAACATTTCAACCTTAAAATATGGTTTTGTGTTTCAGAAGAATTTGTTGTGCCCAATGTAATGAAATCAATTATAAATCAGTCTGCAACTTCGTCAGCTCCTTCTACTGAGGATCTAGAGCAGCTTCGAGTTATACTAAAGAAGAATTTGACGGGGAAGAAATTTCTCCTTGTTTTGGATGATGTTTGGAGTGAGAAACCAGATCATCGGGAGCTCCTAGGCCAATTCTTGCAATATGGGGCTCGAGGAAGTAAGATCCTTGTCACCACAAGGAATGAAAGCGTTGCATTGGCCATGAAGGCAATTGCAACTCATCATCTAGAGCTATTACAAGAGGATGATTGTTGGTCACTTTTTGAAAAGCATGCATTTCGTAATGGTAGCTCTAACGCAGATCCAAAGATAAAAGAAATAGGTACACAAATTGTGAAAAAGTGCAAACGTCTACCTTTAGCAATCAAAGCCATTGGCGATCTCTTGTGGTCTGAATCAAATGTCGAGAGATGGACGAATATATTGGAGAGCAATTTGTGGGATCTTCCCATGGAGGGGACAGACATTCTTCCGGCTTTGAGGTTAAGTTATAAGTATCTCCCCTCGTATCTAAAAAGATGCTTTGCTTATTGTTCGATGTTCCCAAAAGATCATATTTTTGAGAAAGATCAATTAGTTTTGTTATGGATGGCGGAAGGCTTTTTGCAACAATCCGAAATACTAACTATGGAAGAAGTTGGCAATCGTTGCTTTGATGTTCTTGTATCAAGATCATTATTTCAACAATCAAGTCGTAAAACTAAGTCAGGTTTTGTAATGCATGATCTTGTCAACGACTTGGCAAAATCCGTGGCTGGGCAATTTGGCACTGATAGTTTAACAAAAATTGTGAAGATGACTCGCTATGTATCGTATTTCGGCCAAAGTTGCCGTACATTCCAGGATCGTGAAGGTGATCTTTTAAAGGCCAAACAATTGCGCACTTTCCTTGCAAAAGATTTTTCAGGAGTACGGATTGAGAAAATCAAAATTACAATATTGTGCTTAAGAGTTCTCTCCATAGGCAACATAGGCGTTGGGATTACTAAGTTGCTTGATTCAATTGGTGAGATGAAATATCTACGTTATTTGGATGTTTCTAGCTTAGTTAACTTAAACTATTTGCCCAATTCCATATGTAATTTGTGCAATTTGCAAACTCTGAAGTTATCAGGGTGTTGGAATTTGGATAGATTGCCAAGAGATATGTGGAAACTCATTAATTTACGTCATCTTGAAATTGATAGAACAGACAAATTAAAGGAGATGCCGATAAAAATGGGTAGATTAAATTGTCTCCAGACGTTGTCAAAATTCATCATCAGCAAACATGACAGTGCTAGTGGGTCTAGCATTGGAGAATTGGGAAAACTAAAAAATCTTCGGGGAATGCTTTTAATTCAAGAGCTCCAAAATGTTAGATCAGCCGATGAGGCTTTGGATGCAAGCTTGAAGACGAAAGGTTACCTCGAGGAGTTGGTGTTGGAATGGAAAAGTCCTCAAGAAGTACTTATTGGTACTTCAGAAAGTCAAAGAGGTGTACTTGAAAATCTGCAGCCCCATGAAAACCTGAAAAGTCTCTCCATCAAGTACTATGGCGGGAAAGGTTTTCCAGATTGGATAGGAGGGCTTACTTCATTGTCTAAGTTGAAGTTATTTGGTTGCAATTATTGTAGTACCTTGCCACCCCTTGGGCAACTACCTTTTCTTGAGAAACTCTGGATTAATGGGCTGCGTAGAGTTGTTAATGTGGATCCAGAGTTTTATGGAAATAGTAGTAATTCTTCAATGAAGCCATTTGGAAGTTTGAAATTTCTTAGGTTGGAGCATATGTCGAATTGGGAAAATTGGTTTTATTTGGGTGCCGAAAACAAAGTGGAAACTTTTTCTCAACTTGAACATTTATATATTGGAGATTGCCCCAAGCTAAGAGGAAGGTTGCCTGTATATCTTCCTTCGTTAGACAAACTTCAAATTATGGATTGTCTATATGAACATGATGGTTTACTCTCAAAATTGAAAATACTTCAGATCGATAATTGTAAGAAGTTTGAGCTCCCCATGCACTCCCAATTTTCATCCCTTGAAGTATTGTTGTTGAAGGATTGTTGCGATTCCCTGACGTCCTTTCCATTAGACCTATTCCCAAATTTGAAGAGTATTCGAATCGAAGAGTGCAGGAATTTGCAATCTCTAGAACAACATGGAGGTGATTTAGTGATATCAAAAATAGAAATATGGAGATGTCCTAATTTCGTATCTTTTCCAAGAGGAGGATTGCGTGCTCCTAACCTCGAAATGTTTTCCCTCGAATATTGTGAGAGCTTGAGGTCAATGCCCTATAAGATGCACCTATTTCTTCCATCTCTTGATTATTTGAAGTTAGTAAATTGTCCAGAAGTTGAGTCGTTTCCAGAAGAGGGATTCCCATCCAATATGAAGAGAATTGAGATCTTGACCTGTAAGAAACTCATCACAAACCTGTGTAAGGAAACACTCCCCCATGTTGAATGGTTGAACATCGGCAACGATGAATCAGAAGATCATGTGGAGTCCTTTCCTGGGGAGTTGTTGCTGCCCACCACTCTGACCTTTCTTTGTATCCAATCAATTGGAAATTTGAAATCATTGGACAAGGAGGGGTTTCAACACCTCACCTCCCTTGTAGAATTGGAGATCATCGACTGTCAAAAGCTCAGGTACATGCCAGAAGAGGGGTTCCCTACCTCCCTTCGTTTTTTAACAATTTGGGAAAGTCCTGCGTTGGAGGAAGAGTTGAAAGATAAAAAAGGAGAAGAATGGCTCAAGGTGGCTCGCGTCCCCAACATACAGATTGATGGCATACTCATTCAAGGAAGTGAAATTGAATGGCGCAGAGGTGAGAGCCCCATGCATGCAAACTCAAAGCTTTTAATTAAGTTATAAAATCAACTTTTTTAAAAACATTAATAAAAATATAAACAAATATATATAATTAGGTGTGAGCATTGGGAATTGTTTTGCTGATCGTGAATTTTATGTTTTTGATATATACAAATATATTCTCCGTGTTGTCAAATTAATTCTCTTTCTTTCTCTTCTAACTGCCTCATTTATAATTGTTTTCATTGACAGATTGGTGTAATCATCAGTATTATCCTGATTTAGATTTGAAATACCTCCCCTACAGATTTGCATTTTGATGGTGATCAAGTTCTCGGTACGTAAAACTTTTCTTAAATAGGGTCACTTCTATCACATTTACTTAAAATTCACACTAATGAATTACTTTTATTTTTCAAAAACAAATGCAAATATGACTTCTCTTCATGTTACTAATTAGTGATTGGAATAATTAATTCTTGATTTTTAATTGATAATTGAATTGTTTTTATTTAGGAACTTAATTGGTGTTTGGATCCCTGAGAAGTGAAGATATTTGCTTAAATCTTGTGTGCGCGAGCGCTAGAAGCAACCTCCTACATACCTAATTGCCACGCACATAATATTGGCTTCCATTTCTATATGCATTTCCAGATCAATCATGTTGAAAGGAATGGTTTGGCAGATGGTTAATTTGGGAGCTGTGGATGTGAGACCAACTTTGTGGACGTGGCATGGCTAGTTGTGGACGTGTGATTAGATATTATGATGTTAAGTTTGTTTATGGTTTTTCTTGTCATATATATTATGGTTCATGGGACAAACATTTTTGCTCAACATTCTGGTTTGAAATATGGTTTATTATTATTATGCTATCATTTGCACTGGTATATATATATACAGATGCTTCTTTTTACTCAGTTTTTCACTTACCAACACTTATATTGCATGTATGTTTTGGTTCATGCAGGACTCCGCCTCACTTTAAACACTAATTTTATACTTTTTTTTTTTTTTTATTATTATACGGATTGGTTTCTAAGAATATATATATTTATATATTTATATATTTATATATAACCCTCAAAGTTCTTCCTTCGTTTGTAAAAGATATTCCTATGGGTTATCAATAAAATTGGGAGTACTGTCCCTCTTAAATTAAGTTTGGATAATGAATTGAGATGAAAGTTAAAAGTTGAATAAAATATTGTTAAAATATTATTATTTTAATATTATTATTATTTTAGAATTTAAAAAAATTAAATTATTTATTGTATTTTATGTGAAAATTTGTGAAAGTAATACTGATAAGATAAAATAGATTGTGAATGTTTCTCAATCCAAACTGAAAAAAAAAAAAAAAAAAATCAGGCTTATTATTGGCCTCAATTTTGACATTAGATTTTGTTATTTAGTTAAGTTAATACTTATTTTCTATATAGCTACTGTTTTATAACGGTGTTAATTATTTTAGAATGGTTCTAATTTTAGAAGGCCTTAATTTTTAGGATTTACTTAATCTTTTTTTTTTGTATCATTTATGGATATCAATAAATAAAGGATATCAATAAAATTTCTTTTATAATATCTATTGTATTTCTACACTAAAAGAGGTTATAGACTCATGAATAGTGGATTTTGTTTGTGTTTACACTATGCATAGTTACATTTTTATCCTCTAATTCATCTTTAAAAATATAATTAAAATTTTTATTATTATAATATTAATTAGAATATAATAATAATGAACTTACAAATTATCTACATTGAAAGATTTTTGTTTATTGAATTTCTGGAACAACTTAAGATTTTATTATATTTTCTCCTAGATTTAAAAATAATTGTATCTTTCATATATAATATTATTTAAAAAGAAGAACAATTATCTTCATATTATTTCTCATAGTAATTCATAAAAATAAATCATAGTCATTGGATTAATAATATTTTCATTTTACAAAATGCAATTATTATTTTTAGGTTCTAATGATCTATTCATGCCCAGCAATTTATAATTGGCTTTTAATTCATCATATTCACTATTTCATCTTATGTGGTAACACATTTCATATTAATCTATTTGTAATGCATTTTTTAAGTTATTCTTAAAAGAATTAATAACACTTTTTAACTTTTAAAAAATTATTTTGGTAAGAACATGCTTTTATTTCTAAATATTGTCCTTAAATTTAAAGATTAATAAAATTTCATTATTATACGATATTGTTTAAACTAATATTGTTGTTATTTGAAAAAAATATTATACTTTTTCAAAATTAAAACGAATAGCCTACTTTTATATTTTATCATTCCAATAACAATTGTATCTAGTAGTTTTCTATAAAAATTAAAAAATATTATTTTATCTTTTTCATTTATAAGAACATTATTATTATTATTATTATTATGTATCTTATTGGTCTTATAACGAGTGAAGCAAAGCATGTCATATTTTGATTTATAATGAGTTTTAAACATTTGGTTTGTTATGTGTTTAATAATTTTATATTTTCTGTTTCTTTCATTTTCTTAAGTATATATATAATTAATTATAAGATATGTTCAATAATTTTACATTTTTTGTTTCCTTCATTTTCTTAAGTATAATTATAAAAGAACTATTATAAACACAAATAAATTATATTAAAGTAAACCGGCAAACTTACGTGGTTTTATGAGATCTGTTAGATCTATTTTATAATAAAAATAATTTTATGACGTATTACATCAAGTTACATAAGTTTTTGGTTTACTTTTGTGTAATTCATTTTTATCTGAAGTATTTTCCTAATTACAATCACTTGTAAAATTTGTTGAATAGATTTATGATTATCTTTATATTTATCATATTTGTTTTAAAAATGTTGTAGCACTTTCAACTGGAAATACGTACCTTGTAAGTTAGCACTTTCAACCAGAAATACGTACCTTGTAAGTGAGCTCTTACCTGTATATTTATAACACATTTTTCGTCGGAATCACGATATTGTTTAGCCATAATTGAGGGTGTCCAAAAATCTAAAAATCGAAGCTTGGAATGGGTGGTCCAAAAACTCCAGAGTCGAGACTGATTATTTCGACGGTTCTTATTTAATTCAACCTTAACGAGGTATAAACACATATAACAATACATGAAGGAAAATATACTATATCCTTGCTTAGTTTGTCCCTTTAACTTGTTTGTTCATGTGAGGAGGGTTTCACCCTCTCTAGAAACCCAGACCCCCTCTCTCTCTCTAAAAAAACACTTCGAACCCAACAAAAGGGGGTGGGAGCCTCGGCTCCCTTCCCCCTCCCTCCCCCCTCCCTCCTCCTATTTGTAGTCTGTTTTTGTAGTTTTATTTTGTGTTTTTCAGGCCATTCCAGAGGAATCGTCGATCTAGGAATCTTCGGCGAGCACTGGACAAAACACACCACACCATGGTGTTGTCCAGCCACCGATCTTCAAGTCCACCGAACGCGGCGTCAATCAGAGCGGCGAGTGGCCCGCACGCGCGGGTTAAAGTTCCCAAGTTTCGCGGCCCGTGGCTGTCACGCGCCACCGAGGAGCTCTCCGCCGTCGGCACGTGTGGCGTTTCTGGAGTCAGCGTGTCCGGTGCTGCCAAGATCGTCTGCCGGTTCCCCGTCCAGTTGGGCGCGTGGGCTGCACGCACCTAAGCAGCTCCTTTTGTACACTGTTTTTGCAGTTTTGCTGCTGTGTAGTGCACGTGCCTCTTCAGTGTTTTTGTAATATTTTGTGTTTGTAATTTTCGTTCTGTAATGCTTTAGGTTAATAAAAAGTCTAAAAAAGAAGTCCCCCTCCGCGTTGTCGGATGGTGGAGTTTGGTGAACCCTACCTTGCTTAGTCGGGGTATGGGGGCTGTGTAACCTCTGTCGTGTACAGAGGTGGTATTTCTCTAAGACTTAGGTCTTTAGAGATTTGCCGTCTGGACTAGACCATGTCAGACACTTATGTGTACTGGGAAGCTATTAACGCTTGTAATTGACTTGTTTTCAACTCATATTTATGTGTCCGATCTTAATGAAGGATGATGTTCCGCTTTTATAAAAAAAAAAAAAACTTGTTTGTTCATGTATTTTTAAAAAATTACTTTTACTTAATAATTAACAAAGTGACTGCTAGTGTATTACTTATAAAAAAAAGAAAAAAAAATGACTACTAGTGTATTGATATATATTTTTTAAATTATTGAAGAAGAGTTGTTTCCAGTATAATAGGTGGCTTGCAAAGAAAGGTGATTTTTCTATCTTTGTTTGCACAGAAATAAATTTGACTATTATACCACCTAACACTTGGTGGATAGATTCAGGAGCAACTATTCACATAAGTGTTACTATGCAGGGTTACCTAAAGTGCCGAAAACCAAGTGATATAGAAAAATTTATTTACTTGAGGGATGGCAATAAAATTAGTGTTGAGACAATTGGAATCTACAGATTAAAATTGGTGTATGGTTTTTATTTGAATTTGGATGAGATTTTCTATGTGCCGTCATTTAGACAGAATTTAATTTCTGTTTATTTTTTGGACAAATCTGGTTTTTCTTGTTCATTTAGAAATGAGAAATTTAGTCTTTTATGAGATTCAAAGGTTGTCGGTACTGGCTCTTTGATTGATAATTTTTATTTGCTGGACTTGGATGCCGCTCACTTAAAGACAAACGAAACCTTGCGTCTAAATAGCTATGGTACAAAGAGGAGATTGATCAATGAGAATTCCTCTGTATTGTGGCACAAGCCGTTGAGACATATCTGGAAAGAAAGAATTGAAAAGCTTGTGTCAACTGGAATTCTTGATTCTCTTGATTTTTCAGATTTTAAAATCTGTATTGAATGTATAAAAGGAAAGCGAACAAATATAAGGAAAATAGGTGTCAACAGAAGTTCAGGCGTTTTAGAAGTGATACATATTGACATTTGTGGTCCATTCCCTACGGTATCTTGGAATGGTCAACAATATTTTATCACTTTTATAGATGATTATTCTCGTTATGGGTATCTATTTTTGATATATGAAAAATAACAAGCGCTTGACCTTTTTAAGGCTTATAAAACTGAAGTTGAAAATCAACTTGATAAGAAAATTAAGGCTGTTATATTTGACTATGGTGATAAATACTATGGTGGATTTGATGGATTTGGTGAACAACGTCCTGGGCCTTTTGCAAGGTACTTAGAAGAATGGGGCATTGTTCCTCAATACACCATGCCAGGGACTCCACATCAAAGTGGTGTAGTTGAGAGATGAAATCGAACCCTAGAAGACATGGTTAGAAGTATGATATCTCATTCTTCTTTACCAGAATCACTATTGGGAGAGGCCTTAAAGACCACAGTTTGCATTCTCAATCGAGTACCTGGTAAAGCAATAGCTAAAACCTCTTCTGAGTTAGGGACTGGAAAGAGGCCTAATATTAGGTATTTACATGTCTGGGGTTGTCCAGCTGAGGCTAGGCCCTATAAGCCAAATGAAAAGAAACTGGACTCCATAACAGTTAGCTACTTCTTTATTGGATATTGTGACAGATCGAGAGGTTTCAAGTTTTATTGCCCTTCAAGTAATACCATTATTGAGACAAGTAATGCCAAATGCATTAAGGATATTAAGGATAGTGGGAGTTCACAACCCAGAAATATTGTATTTGAAGTGGAACATATTGAAATACCTCTAACAAATACTGAGGGTGATAAGATGGTCACATCTGTCTTAGTACAGGATGCAGATAAGGATCATCAAATCATTTCTGAGTTGCCCCTAACTAATACGGAAAAACCTGAGCAGCCTCAACAAGAAGTGCCATTAAGGAGATCAAATAGGGAGAAAAGATCAGCAATTTCAGATGATTACATTGTTTATCTCCAAGAGCATGAGTTTGATATAGGATTGGAAGATGATTCAATCTTTTATAATCAAGCTAAACAAAGTGCTAACTCCCAAAAGTGGATAGGTGCAATGCTAGATGAGCTAAAGTCTATGAAGAACAATGACGTAGGAGACCTTGCCGAATTGCCTGACGGTATTAAACCAATTGGTTGTAAATGGGTCTTCAAAACTAAGTGAGGTTCTAAAGTCAATGTTGAAAAGTATAAAATACATCTAGTTGCAAAAGGCTTTACTCAAAAGGAAGGCATTGACTATAAAGATACTTTCTCTCCAGTTTCATCGAAAGACTCTTTTAGAATCATTATGACACTTGTATCTCATTATGATTTAGAGCTTCATCAGATTGATGTAAAGACTGCTTTTCTCAATGGTGACATTGAGAAAACAATATATATGATGCAACCAGAGGGCTTTGAGACCAAATAATCGAGTCGTTTGGTTTGCAAATGAAAGAAATCCATTTATGGTTTAAAGTAGGCATCTTGCCAATGGTATCGAAAGTTTGATCAAGTAGTTTCCTCTTTTGGTTTTAAGGAAAACTCTGTGGATCAATGTATTTATCATAAGATCAGTGGGAGCAAATTTATAATTTTGGCACTATATGTCGATGACATTCTACTGGCAAATAGTAACATAGGCTTGTAACAGGAAACCAAGAAATTTCTTTCGAATTACTTTGAAATGAATGATCTTGATGAGGCATCTTTTGAGTTAGGCATTCAGATTCATCGCGATAGATCACATGGTACAGTTGGCCTATCACAGAGGGTGTATGTCGAGAAAATGGTCAATAGGTTTGGCATGAAAAATTGTGCATTTGGGGATGCGCCCATTGTAAAAGGTAACAGGTTAAGTTTGCTCCATTGCCCAAAAAACAATATTGAAAAAAAATAAATGGAAGATATCCCTTATGCATCAACTATAGGGAGCCTCGTGTATGCTCAAGTTTGCACACGCCCAGATATTGCGTATGCAGTTGGAATGCTTGGTAGATATTTGAGTAATCCATGAATCACTGAAAAGTTGTTAAAAGGGTAATGTGGTACTTGCAAAGAATAAAAGATTATATGCTCACATATGGAAGGTCATAACATCTTGAGATCGTTGGATTCTTAGACTCCAAATTTGCTGGTTGCCTCGATAGTAGGAGATTCACTTTAGGGTATGTTTTCGTGTTGGCTGGAGGAGCTGTGTCATGGAAAATGGTCAAATAGACGCTTATAACTTCTTCTACCATGGAAGCAGAGTTTATTGCTTGCTATGGGGCATCCAATCAAGCAATATGGTTGCAGAATTTTATCATTGGTCTTCAAGTCGTGGATTGTATTCAGAATCCACTAAAGCTTTATTGTAATAATAAGGCTGCTGAGTTATTTTCTAAGAACAACAGAAGTTTCTCAAAATCTAAACACATTGACATAAAGTTTCTTGTTGTGAAAAAAAGGGTTCAGAATCATCATGTGTCAATTGAGTACATTAGTACAAATATCATGGTTGCGGATCCGCTCACAAAGGGCTTACCACCTAAAGTGTTTAAGGAGCATGTACCTCGCATGGGAGTGGTTAGTTCTAGTGACATATTTTATTAAGTGAGAGTTTGTCTGTTATGTACTTGATTTATTTGACATTTATTACAATCGTGTTTTGGTTTATTGATGATTCTAAGATTGCATTTCTTTCAAATTGTGGTAATACGTAAGGCTTGAAAGAATGATGTAGGGACCAGTTGGAAATAGGCATGATAAATGATCACATTACATGAAATTTCCATGCTACATATCCATACTTGATCTATGTTGTTGATGATGTTGGTGTTTGTGACCATGGATGGGTCCTGCCACGATAAATGTGACAATGACTACCATGTTCCTATACTAATATTATTCAATGAACCAGATTGTTTTGAGATGATATCCATAAAGTCTGGCATTATAGTTTGAGCTCAGAAAGCTTACAATGTTGGATTTTTCAGAAATCTATGTGGTCCAAGTGGAAGATTGTTAGCATTATTTAAATTAATGGACTTATATAGATTATGAATTTCACATTGTATAATTGCCTAATATAAACTTTGGATAATATGTGTAAGGCTTAATAAATGTGATCAATAAAGTGGCATAATTGGGTCAACACATCTTTTGAAGCTCATGATTTTGGTCAGGTCATGAGCATAAAGTGGTACAAGCCTAATTCATGTGTAGAGACCCATTAAGGACCTATATAATTTAATTTTTTTATGATGGGCAAATCTGGAGTTCTGAGTGTTATATATGGTTATGGTCTCCACTCCAGATTCACTAACTACAAATCCCATCACTGTGAGTTTTTTTTTAAATTTTTAAAAAGTGAATATTGGACGGGGAAGATCATACTGTTATGCTCTTCTATCCAATGGCTACATGTATACACTCTTTATTATATTTCTGCTTGGGTTTGACAAGAGGTTTTGGTGCTTTCGGATTTTATTTGAAAACCAATATTGAAATTTCATGTTTTGGTGAGAAATGTTGTTGGCCTATTATTGTACTGGCTCCTTGAGTGGTTTTTTGGTGAAGTTTTGAAATCCATGGATGTGACAGAGCATTGGAATCTCATGATAGAAATTGTATCTGATGGAGTGGAAAGGGGAGTAAGGGGCAAAAGAAAAGCTAAAGTCGACAGTTGAGACGAATTCCAGAGGGAGTAAGGGGCGAGGGGGTTGCGAGAGGGAGTCGAGAAGGACTGTCAAGACACTTCCCAATTTTTTGTTCTGTTTTTTTTTTTTTTTTTTAAGAGAAACCTACCAGGTGGCATTGCCACATCAGTTGGTATAATCTTTCGGTAGCAAATCCTCTGTTGGAGTAGCTTTTTCCTTAATTATAAACCTCTTAACTATTCTACTTTGAACTCTTTGTATTCTTACTACTTAATTTTGATATTCGTGCATTGAGCAGGTCGACGACTAGTTGTATATAGCCGAACCACTTTTTATCTCTTGTTTTTCCTTTCTTTCCTGAATCTCCATCTCAATTTTTTCATAGCAATCAAAGCTCCTCTATAAAGTATATATAAAATAAATTGCACACATTTCTTCTAAGTTAATTACTACCTCGTTTTCCTCAAAAGAAGTATTGCCCTAGTAGTTGGGCCGGGGAATTGAACCCTGGACTGAATAGTCCGAAAAGGATAAGGTGTGATGCCATTCAGCCCAAGAGCCATTGGCCTAACAAGAAAGGTAGCTGCTGCACCCACGAGCCACAACAGTGCATGTTTTCTTCCTGGTAGTGGTTCTGGTGACTTTTTATCTATCAACGGGCAAGAATTAGGCTGGAAGTCTGCATTCACTTTGAAACACCACATATAAGATAAGCAACAGAAGTACTAAATATCAATTCATTCAAATTCAAATTCAATTATAAAACTGTATGTAATATATCATTACTACATTAAAAAATATATATTAGCATCCATAAGAAAGATAAATGATATTTGTAGTTTTAAAATGTGTAAGTCTCATACTCTTTAAAAAAATTGAATAAATCTGAGATCCACGTGAAAAAATACAACCCATGATGCACACTACAATATTTTGTAAAAAAAATCCTCTTTATATACTAAGTTACTAACGTACAAATACAACCCATGACTTTTTTTTTCAAAAAACTAAAAAAGAGCACCAGGGTTTCTTCAAAACCAATGTTGTCAGTGCAGCAAGTCATGATTAAATCAAGATGCTTGATGAATGGCTCATCGTATTAATATGATAAATGGTTTCTATTTTGCAGAAATGGCGTCCATTGATGATACCATCACAATATGCATCAAAGAAATTAGATAAGTTTATTCCAATAGTGCCTAAAAAAAATTGTAAAAGTTGGTTTAAGGAGTTAGATGAAAATTTTGTGAATAGTAGTAAGATAGTTTGTGAATAGTAATGAGATAATTTGGATTGAGTATTTTTTGGATTTCGAAAAAGGAGAAAAAAAATTAGATAAAAAAATATTATAAAGTTATAATATAATTTTATAATATTATTTTTGTTTGGAGATTTGAAAAAGTTGAATTTTTTTTTNTGTGACTTGATGTGGTATATTAGATTGTAAAGTTATTTTTATTGTAAAGTAGATTTAACGTATCGTATAAAATAATATTAATTTGTAAGTTTAATTTTATAAGATCTCTTTATAGCTGTAGCACTTTTCTTAATGGCTTTATCATGTGTCTCATTATTGTAAGCACGTGCCATCAACAACCTTGCGTAAATATCAGTACCTATGTGTCAAAGTAGCATATAATTGAGCAACACTAAATATAACTGTCCATTGACAGTTAGTGAAGAGAGATAATTCATAAAGGATAAAGGAGTCATCTAAGTACCCTTAAAAAGTTGGGGGCAATGATCTGTGGACTTTTCAGAGTTTTCAGTTCGCTTGTCTTCACAGCCGAGGATGATTGCAAATTACAATTACCCCTTTTCTATAATATTGACAAATATAGTACTGCCATTGAAGTTAATATCCGTACAAAGCGGGTGGGTGCTATTTTAATGAAAGGTATAAATTCTAAAAATTTAATAATCTTAGCGTTACAATTGTCAATGTTCATTTTTAGTAGTTAATTTTTTAATTTAGATTTTATATTTACTCATTTTTTTAAAAAGAATGTGTAGCGTTTGTAGATTCTTTGACTATAAATATCGTTTTTTTATTAAAATATTTATAGTAATTCAAGGATAAACAATATAATCTCTCTTTTTTCCAATTTTTTTCGTGTATGGTAGGTTGCTACCTACTCTATATGGGCCGCTAGCTGACTTCCCTAAAATCATTGACTTCCCCTTCTTTCTGGCCTTTCTATTCTCAAATCTGCCGTCAAACTCCCCTGCCTTCTCAGTACACTTTCTATTTTCTTCCAAATTTTTATTTCTCAAACTTTGACCACGCTAGATTTGCACTTTTTGGGTGGTTTCTCCACCGCACCAGCCTCCTTCGTTGTTGGGCCCCTACCACACCCCATCCCTCTGTTGCCTCCCTCCATCCGTGCATTCATTATACCTTGTGATTCTTATCTGCATGCATGGGATAGCTCAAACATAGAAGAGTTTGGTCTCCTTTAGCACTAGGCGCTCCGTCCGTTGTAGCAAGAAAACAGATGCGCGTTGCTAACACACAATGGCTTTCATGCCATTGCTTGTTCATTAGCTTTTGTAGTTCTCAATTTTACTTTTGACTGTTCTTTTGTCTTTTTTTTTTTTGAAGTGATAGGGCACAAATCGGGGGGAAGGACAAAGGAAAGAGCGATGCCTACATCAAATCAATTGGATTCTGGGGGAAAGGTCAGATTTTATATTTTTTGAGTTGTATGGTAAGATAGGGCTTTCAGGTAGGGTTGCTCGCACACTTTAAGGGCTATTGAAGGTATTACACTAAGAAAGACTCCTGTCGTTGCTAATGGTAAAGTCAAATATGGATAAAATTGCTTTTTACCCTTATTTTTATGTAAAGGACCTAGTAGGTTGGGTAGCTTTTGCTGCATATTTTCTATTCAGGCAATCACTTACTGCTTGCTTCATCCCACCCTACCTGGGCAGGTTGGGAGCTGGAAAGAATACACATCTTGCAAGAGGTGCCATCCTGACCTGGAGGAGGTGATGGGGAGCTGCTTGCTGACATATATACTCAATTGAAGGGTCAAGTCTTAATCAAATAGTTCAGTTGTTGACTGGGTAGACCAAATGAGCGCGATTTATTTAAAGCGAAAGCGTTGTGCCAACTTGCATACAAGATTTATATATGGATTTTATACTCTTTTTGGTAACTCCTTTTGGAAGAATAAAATGGGAAGACCTGTATACCTGGATAGCAAACAAAACCGATCTAACCAGCTGGGCCCTATCTACATAAGAAAGAAATTTGCAAGTCCAACTCTTGACTTCTTGCCAATAATTGGTTCTTTAACTGGCACTTGAGATAGGTGGTAACTATTAGTTGGGGGGTACGGTTTAGATCGAGAACCGAGCATCTCGAGGGGTCTGTATCGCTTCTGCCACCTCCTTGTAAAAGTTGGTAATTCTACTTTCTAATAGAGTGGTTAGTTCCATAGCTCTCGGGGAGGGGGCTGACAGAAAAGACTCATTTGCAATCCTATTAGGGCTTAATCTTGTTCCGATCCCCAACTATAATACCTTTCTTCTACAATGATGCCCCATGGGACAATGGATGCTTTTTATTCCTTTTTGGTCAAAGACTTTCCTTTCCTAATTCTCTTCCAATTGTGCTCAACCTCTTTGACTCTCCTTTCTGTGTATTTTTTGCCACATCTCATACCCGTAGTACCAGGTATTGACCAAGTAATCAAAGGCTTAAAAGGGTCTCTAAAGTGGAATAATTTTTTATGTCAATGCAATTGCACCATTTTGAGACCTCTGATGTTGGAAAGGACTATATGTACATCATCACCATTAGGTATTGGCTCTATAAAATGAAGGAATGATACGTGGCGCGGCATACCTAATCGTTTGGTCAAGGAGGTGTCATCTTCAGTCCTATTGCTGGAGTGATGGGCACATGCTTCTCAGTACTGATTCGTATGGAATTAGCATGACCCAGCTTTCACAAATCTTCCAGACGTAGAGCGAGCAGGACCTTGAATCCAAATACATTACCTACAATCAAAGTAAACATGTTAGTAATATAACCTTCTTCAAAGTGGTCTAAGGGGTAAGCTACATAAGCAATATATTGATTTTCATCTCCAGCAACTAGTTCAATGTGGTAGCATTGTCCTTTGTAACGATCAAGACTAGTATGTCCATCGGTCCACATAGTCGTCCAAGTACCAGTAGAAGATTCAACAGCTACTGCTGCCCCTGCTTCCTCAGGCAGAACTCCAAGTTGAGGGCTTATTCATAATGTTGCCAAGATATCAATATCTTTGGTTTGATATTCAAGAGTATAATAAGTCAATTTATAATCTTTAACACCAGCTTTGAATCCAACACTTGCTTTAGTCTCTATTTGTGATGATATTAGTCCCTCCCTATAATTCATGAATTAAGAATTCTCGCAACAACAAGGTCTACTTGACATGAATTAGGAGTGAATGAAACCTTTCGCAGGAATCTTTTAACAAAATTATCAACTAATTGGAATGGTTCGTTATTATACTATGATATTTTATTTGCCAAATACATCATTATTGTATACTCTTTCATATGTATGGTGCAACCCAATCCTTGTTTTTCACGTTTCTAACCTTTTTATTTTTTATTAATTGAATCAGAGTATCTAAAGAATAAGAAATTCACTCTTGACAGTGATATATGTTGTATATGTAAATCCTAGATGTGAAAATATGCAGCATTTGTCCATGAAAAGCATGAAAATAAAAGCTATAGGTATAAGAAATATAGGCTAGGCATAAATTGCTCGATAGGCTGTAATATGAAATGTGAAATAAGAAATAAAGGCTAATAAGATAGAAAAAATAAATTGTAAATAGAGTTCTGGGTCAAATTCAATAGATAATATGGATGGTATTTATCTATTATGATAATCAAATGAAAGACTTTCTCAAGACGTTTATTCATCCGCTTGAGATTTTGAAAATGGGTTGGGGTTGAACTTGAAAGTTCACTCATTCAAATTGAATAAGTAAACAATTGAATTGGATTCGATTGGACGGTACTAAGAAATCGAGTGCAGAGCTAAACCCCATTTCATTTCTTATTGAATTAACCGATCAATTTTCTTTGCTATCGAACTTTATTTTGGTTTTCAATAATTTTCGCAAAACAAATTTAGAAATATTATGAGAATAAGTCCTACTACTTCTGGTCCTGGGGTTTCCGTGCTTGAAAAAAGAACCTGGGATGTATAGCTCAAATCAATGGCCCGGTATTGGATGTATCTTTTTCCCCCGGCAAAATGCCTAATATTTACAACGCTCTAGTAGTTAAAGGGTCGAGATACTACCAATCAACAAATTAATGTGACTTATGAAGTACAAAAATTATTAGGAAATAATCGCATTAGAGCTGTAGCTATGACTATGAGTGCTATAGTTGGTCTAATGGGAGGAATATAAGTGATTGACACAGGAGCTTCTTTAAGTGTTCCAGTCGGTGGAGCAACTCTAGGACAAATTGTCAACGTGCTTGGAGAGCTTGTTGACAATTTAGGTCCTGTAGGTACTTGCACAACATCTTCTATTCATAAATTTGTGCCTACCTTTATACAGGTAGATACAAAATTATCTATTTTTGAAACATGAATTAAGTAGTAGATCTTTTAGCTCCTTATTACCGTGGAGGAAGAATATGACTATTTGGGGCAGATGGAGTGGGTAAAGCAATACTCATTATGGAATTGATCAACAACATTGCCAAAGCTCATGGAGGGTATCCGTATTTGGCGGAGTAGGTGAACATACTCATGAAGGAAATGATCTCTTACATGGAAATGAAAGAATTTGGAGTAATTAATGAAAAAAATATTGCAGAATCAAAAGTGGCTCTAGTATATGGTCAGATGTATGAACCTCCTAGAGCTCGTATGAGAGTTGGTTTAACTGCCCTAACTATGGAATAATATTTTCGAGATGTTAATGAACAAGACGTACTTCTATTTATCGACAATATCTTTTGGTTTGTCCAAGCAAGATCAGAAGTATCTGCCTTATTGGGTCGAATGCCTTCCGCTATGGGCTATCGACCCACTTTTAGTACCGAAATGGGTTCTTTACAAGAAAGAATTGCTTTTACCAAAGCGGGATCCATAACGTCTATTCAAGTAGTTTATGTACCTGTAGACAATTTGCACATTTAGATGCTACTACTGTACTATCAAGAGGATTAGTTGCCAAAGGTATCTATCCAGTAGTAGATCCTTTAGATTCAACGTCAACAATTCTCCAACCTCGAATCATTGGTGAAGAACAATATGAAACTTCGCAAAGAGTTAAACAAACTTTACAGCGGTATAAAGAATTTCAGGACATTATAACTATTCTTGGATTTGGACGAGTTATCAGAAGAGGATCACTTAACCGTAGAAAAAGCACGAAAAATTGAGTGTTTCTTATCATAACCTTTTCTCATAGCAGAAGTATTCACAGGTTCCCCAGGAAATATGCCAGTTTAACCGAAACCATTAGAGGGTTTCAATTGATCCTTTTCGGTAGGAAGAACCCACCTCTAATTACCAATAAGGTCCGAAAGCAGCTTCGGTAAGATCCTCAAAGGAAATTACTTGTAGTCTCCATTTCCTGCAATTGGGACTTCTTTTAAGCCAGACCACCAAAGAATTCCACCTCTATTAAACTCTAACAAAACTCGGGTTAGTAAAGATAGTTTACCTTCCCTGCCCACGAAGTACGAAGTGAGGGAGGTGTGCTTTCAGGCTTTGAACCATTCCAGTGTGGTTGGATTGTGTTCAATAGCCCAAGGACTTGGAGCACATCTTTTGTTATTTTCATTGCTTGAAGTGTAGCCTGAAAGCTGATGTCTGAATATCTCATTCATAATTCAACGTGTTAAATGAGAAAGGGGTGGTCCATCAACTAAAAGTAAGACATCTCAGGCAATCCAATCTCTCTTAAAGTACATCTTACAATTGCTATTGGCTTGGTATGAACGCCTTTCATAACCACTCCCTTGGTTGGGGGCTATGCCACCCTCCCTTTCGACCAATACACAGTTGAGTAAGCCAATCACGAACGCTATAGGTGTGGGAGCGAATGTCCCTATTCCTGAGCTGCACTACCTTCTCGTCTCGGTGGCATGACCCTTCTTCTTTCTTTAGACTCTCACTTTTTGTTTTCTGGATGTGGATACCAAGGTGAAGAGCTCCCCGAGCAACACGTTCACAGACGAAGTGATAGTCTATTTCAACGTACTAGGTCTAAGAAGTCTATCAAGAAGGGATTCGATCCTAAGGCAAGAAAGAGAAGGCTAGATCTAAACTACATTTAGTTAATTTACGCAGAGTGAATCGGTCCCTAAGGAACCCCCAAAAGGGCTGCCATTCGATGGGTACACAAAAGTGACGAAGTTGCTCTTATTCACTAGGTGGGTTGTGAGATTTAGACCAAGGACCAAGAGGAAGCAAAGTTCTCACTGATGATAGGAAGAGGGTTATGTCAGCCTTTTTGTGCAACAGTCCACCAATAATGGAAGAGAGGGTTACTGTACGTACAAGAGTCTTCTAGTTTCCAATAAGGATGAGAAGAAATTCCTACCTTTTTACTAAACTATGTTCGACTATGCGAAACAGTTGGATATATAGAAAGACTTTCTATAGAGAGAACGGATGCTCCAAGCAAGTACGGGGTCCAAACCTCAGCTTTACGGTCTAGAGGCTGAACCTGAAGTGTTGGAGAAAGGAATAGAAGATTAACAAGGGAACTTACAAAGACTAAAGGAGGATCGATCAGGCTGAAGCTTTTGTAGCATCTCAAGTTGTCCTCCTTTCTTTTTGAGCCCAGCCCACTCCACATTTCCAAATTTCGACAAAAGCTGGTCACCTTAACCAGTCATACTGTGTTGTTACACGAGCTACAACGACAGCTCTTTCTATCTCAAGTTTCGCCTTACCAAACAATTGATGGTAGCTCTAGGATAGTTAAGCCCACGTTGTTCCCTTACATGATGAAGAGGAAAGTGAGAAGTTTAAATTTGGGTCGACACATTTGAAAAAGTTAGTTTTTAATGTCAAATCTCATCGTTTTAAAGAGTGTACTCGAAACTTGCACACTCCAAAACTATATATAACATTATTTTAAAAAGAAGTGAAATGTAAAGTCAAGTAGTAACGACAATAATATCCTCTATAACTATAGGCAAATTACAATGAACAAAAAGAGCTTTTACTAGGGCTATCCAACAGACCCAAAACTNAAAGAAATAAAAGATCAATTTACCCTGTCCAAAGCTTTTGTCATCCCAAGTTTAATAATTAAATTGCCCCAAATACATTCTTGTTTCAATCCTTCGAAGTTAGCTAGCTAGCTTCAGCCTCTTCAATTTGAAGGAAAATTTTGTGATGATCCTGAAAAAGAAGATATGCATTCCAAAAAGATAATTTAAGAAAGTCCAAGAAATTACTAGGATGAGTAGCCTACATTCTCTAAAACCTAAAGAGAGGATCCAATTCCACTAGCCAAAATGTTCTGAAATAGGAAACGCAAATGGTTTGAAGGAATCTTATCAAGATGAGTTGAAGATCACAATTATCTAAAGCTCCATCCAATCTTTTCCAAGTTACGGCCTCCATCTTAAGGGAAATATCAAGTAAACTTGGAACCAATGAATGCAAGAACATAAAACAGCATTATCACTCAATATTGATAAAACCCAGAAAATCAGTTTGTGCAATTCAAGGAAAAGGCCCCCCTTCAAGTATTAATGACTATTATATATTCAGATTTTTAGAGGAATTTTATTTTTATTTTTATTTTTTATCAAAGCATATTTTTATTTCTTCTTGAAAAAAAGCATTCACTCTTCTTCTTTCATTTTTCCAACCTCCTGATTTTTCACATCACAGTTAATGTTATTAAACTTACCAAGAGCTAGCCATCCAGAGGAAAAGAACCTTGAGAAAGAATGCTACATAATTAATCCCATAAACCCTTCTATGAAGATGAGAGCATTTTAGCATAAATAGCTTTTATGTCTGTGCAGAAAACTAAATTAGAGGGTGAGGTGCCCAATTCTAAAGCCTCGTTAAATTGATTGTAGTGCTCGGAGGAAAAGGGTAAAATAATAATAAAAAACAATGGCAAAAGATTTAGGGGATTAGGATAAAAAAGCTTTTAATTCATCTTATTTCATCTCATCTAATCATTATAACTTTTCAAAAATTTCAAACAAACCATAATAAACAATTTAATTTTTTCAGATTCTAAAATAATAATAATATTAAAAAATAATATTCAAACAATATTTTATTTAACTTTCACCTCAACTCACTATCCAAATTTCTCCTTATAGTTCTAGACCAACAACTTTGTTTGGATAATGAGTTGGTATCAACTCATCTTATCTAATCATTATAATTTTTTTAAACTTTCAAATAAAATATAATAAAAATTTTAATATTTTCAAATCTTAAAAATAAAATATTAATAAAAAAATTATATTCTAATAATATTTTATTCAACTTTTAACTCACAACTTATTCTATCAACTAATCTTTTAAACTTTTTATTAGAGACATAAAACTCGAACCTTGAACAGCAACTACAGAAATCTGGCTACTTTATTAGCACGTGGGACTCGTAACCTCATGAGAATAGATTAGGTCGGATGTAGTTTGGAGATCTGAGACAAGCAATATATTCTTGCCACGCGTGTAGCCATTGGAGCCGTGGAAGTGCCATAGAGAGTGGAGCTCATGTGTGGTGCGGGTGACGTGTGAGGCTCATGCGCTGTTCCACTCTTCTTGCATCTAAAAATGATCGTAGGGTGACTTGTATATTTCTTTGGTAGTTGGAAAGCCATAGATCAGATATTTTGCAATCTAGTAAAAAATATAAAAAGAAAAAAATGAAAAAACCAATATGAGCAATGGGCTTGGGGAAGGGGAAGGGGAGAGGGCGGGAAGGAAGAGGCCTGTGAGCAGAGAAAAGGGGGTTGGGTTTGACTCTATATGCCCATGAAGTTGTCAAAATAACGTTTGAACTATCGGCTTTTATAAAGTTGTATAATAATTACAAAGGGAGTTGTGTAATAATTACAAAGGAAAATGATAGAGAGTCCGTTTTGGACTCCATTAATTTTTTGATTATTTTTTTTTTTAAAAAAAAAGTGCTTGGGAGTCCGATTTAAACTCTCTTTTTTTTTTCGCCAGTTGGATATTTTTATTTTTATTTTAGTTTTTTTTTATTTACTGATTAAGAAAAATAATTTTTCTTTCACATCATTTTTTTAACACTTTAAAATATTTTTAAAAAATGAAAAAAATTCACAATATTATTAAAAAATATTTTTTTAATCAATAAATAAATAAAAACTAAAATAAAAATAAAAATGCCAAATGGGCAAAAAAAAGGGGAGCCCGATTTGGGCTCCCTAGCACCATCCTTTTATTTTAAGTTTTTTTTAAAGATTTTTTTTAACATTTTTTAAATACTTTTAAATATTTTTTAAAAGAGAAAAAAAATTCACAATATTATTAAACAAAATTTTCTTAATCACTAAAAAAAAAAAAAAATGGGAAAACTTAACAGGAGCCCAAAACGGTCTCCCTATCCTTTTCCAATTACAAAATATTGTAAATCACACCCGTTGAAGCATCCTGGCATTGCAACAATAGTAAAAGTAAATGCAGATGGAAATGACATTTTAAGTTTGAGAGGAATACTATACATCAGTTACTATTTACTCTCACACTCTACATCTATAATTTTTTCACAAGGTATGAAAGTGTTTTTCGTAAGATATGAGAGTGCTTTTCATAAAATGTGAGGAGTGAGATGATAAATAGTAGCTGGCGAGAAATTTTTTTCTAAACTTAAAAGCACTCAACAACCATATCATAAAATATAGTACTCAAGTTTTACACCTCTCAATCTTAAGCAACTACCTCATTGTTCTATTAATTCTATTATAAGCAAAACCACACCGGATTAAAATTTATTGAAGATACATACAACATATAATTTTTACAACATATTTCACAATAATATTATAAAATGAGTATATTTTTATAAAATAATATTATTATTTTAAGATATTTTACAAAACTACCCCTTATTTAAAACATAGTTACGTAATTAGGCCAGATCCAACACTCCAGATCTGCTATCTAGCACCTCCCTAGCACTGGATCTGATAGATCCAATGCCACCCTAATAGGTCATCCAGCGCCGACACCTCCTTATAAGCCAAAACATGGGAACCAGTTACTACCATTTATGTATTGAGTTAGATTGCTATAATTGTGAAGAGATATTAAGGCCGGCTCACCCCAATGGAAGACAAGCTTGTAAATGGGTACGATTCAAATTGGTAGGGGAGTCCCAACTAATTACTGCCAGCAAGTAAATTTAGCATCACCTAACATTGTAGGCTTAGGTTTTGATATTATTATTGATGAATCATTTTCTCATGGCCAGACTTATTGTTGGTTGTGGCCTTAATTAGCTAAACTCTTTAATGCCATAACTTAATGAGATATTAATGCAAGTTAATATTTCAAAACTCCCTACGTGTCACTGAATAGGACTCATTGAAATTGTAGCATTAAGTACGTACACATCCACACCAATATATATAATTCACCCATTAATTATAGAGCTTTTGACAGTCGTTTTATTATTATCTTTATTATTATAAATCCTCTTCCAGCAAGGTAAACGTGACTAATATTTTATGACAATGCCAATTCACGATGAGCTTTGCATTCATTTATCTCGTGTCATGCTTTAATTATAAAATAGAAATAATTTGTACAAGTTTCAAATAGACAAGTCTCATGCAAGTTTTTGTCAAAAAATAGATCACACTTTAAAAAAGTGTAAAAAAAATTATTTTTTATTAGTAGGACCCACTATTTTATAAAAAGACTTGTAAGAGACTTGTCTATTTGAAACTTTGTAGCATTACTTATTATAAAATATTACTTTTATTATGCATAATGCAACTCAAATCGAGATTTTCTCTCTTTCGTTCTTTTTTTTTTTTTTGGTCAAATTGGATGGTGTATTCCAAAGAGAAAATAGTATAAAATTAACTAGGACGGTAAGATTATCGGTCCAAATCTAGATAGACCGAATTAATATATATTTTAAATATTATATATATAATAGTCAATTCTTTAACCATTAAACAAATATATATATATATATGAACTGTCAAAATGAAGAGACAAAATAAAAGAACATACTATCATTTTCCATATGGATCAATTTTTCACGAAGAACCTACCAATAAGCATCAAAGTGAAAATCCTTGTGGGTCGGGGTTAAAATTGAATCCCGATTTATTGCGATTTACTTTGTTGCGTAATTACGGACTACGTACCCAAAAGAACCAAGTTGCGTATTTAAAGTTTAAACATTAAGAAGAACCGCACGCCATCGGCCGCCTTTAATGGGGAGGGTCTCTACTTTATAACTACCATTTAAAAGACTTGGTGATGGCCATTGAAAGTGATCTCCCAATCCGCCTGAAAATGTTACAATTAATAGGACCCAATAGACATAAAGACTGCCATCTGTTTATATAATTATCTGTCGAGTATTTTACACAACAAACACGTCACCGGTGCAAAACTTTACCACAACAGTTAAGATGAATAATTATTTTATATTTTTTAATTTATTTTTGTACTTGTTTTGGATCTTATAATAATGATGTATTTACACATCAAATTATAAATATCATATCTATCTTCTTTATAATAGCTAATATCCCAAGATTCCACATCAATTATATGATCATTCGATATACGATCAATATGAGAGCTTGCAAATAGAGTTTTTCGCTATTAAATATTTTCTAAATCTTATTTGCACACAACTCTCCATTTACCCAATAAGAAATATTTTAACTAGAAAGAGATTACATAAAAGTAAATTCACAAAATGACGTGGCTTGATACGATTCGTTAAATTGTAAAATTATTTTAATCATAAAGTAGATTTAACGGATCATATGAAATTATTATTTTTTTTTTGTATAATTCATTTATAGATGTAACACTTCTCCCATTCATTATCACAATCTTGGATGTGTGAGAGAGAGAGAGAGACAGAGAAGGCAGATATGGAGCAAATGGTTTAAGAGAAAGGAGAGGACATGATCTGAGTGAGGACGCAATAACAGAAACTCACGGGCATCCTCACTTCCAGCTTGATCCGCAGCCAAAAAGATGTAGTCTGTACTAACTCTCCACCACCACCGCACCTCCCACGCCCACAAAAAATAAATTCATGGCCACATAACTTCCTACTTCAGCGACTCACGTGCACATTTATGGCCACGCCCTTTCAACCTCATTTTTGCTCTTTAATTCTCTCCCCTTATAAAACCCCCGCTCTAACCCCATCATTCCATCAAACTGTCCCACTGGCACTAAGCAAACTCCCCTGCACCCACGTCTATCTCTAAACATGATGTCTCCTACAATCTCTGTGTCTCTGTTCTTCTGTCTCCTCCTCCTCTTGTTAGACACAAACATGGCGGCGCGACAAATCCCATCAAGCGCTCCCAGCACGATTGTGAGGCCATTACTTTCTGAAGCTCATCGTCGAGATTATGTAACGTTGAATCCTCAGTTCAGTCACAAGCAACGTGTTTTTCGAGCCAGGGAAGTCAAGGGTTGCTTGCCTAAAGGGTCTAGGCATTCCTCAGCTCCAAGCCGGTACGTGAACTATCATACACTTGACACCCCAAGCTGTTCTTCTTACAGCCCATCTAAGAGACATTGACGTTGCAGAGAAATGATCATTGTCGTCAATATTTGTAATCATATTTTAAGTGGATTTTCATACTTAAAAATATGTTACATCAATAGAGGCCAAGTTGCTTCTATATATATATATATATATATATATATGCTTGTGGCTAGCTAGGCTTGACACGCGGATTGAGTTAGGAGGTTTAATGTATTCCATCATATTTGTGAGAATCATAAGAGTTCTCTTAGTTTTGGATGATATTATATTTATTTATTTAGTGCATTTTTTCTTCTTCTTCTTCTTCTCCTCTTTCTCTATTTTAATTGGTATTTTCTCTCTGTTTCTAGTTTCTAATGGCAATTTCAAGTTAACCTCCAAATCAAGCTTTATCAATAAGCACTAATTGGGAAAGGAAGGCCATATAATAGCACGTATTAAAGTGAATTTTTAAATTTTAAGTTCTTTTAAGTGATCATATCACTTCCCCTGTCAATCTACGTACCATTATTGTCCATAATTCGACCTCCTTCAGCAGCCTTACTGATGCCACGTCAGTTGGACACATTTTAATTGTCAGATCACCTCCACGTGTACACCAATGTAAAAATTAATTTATTAAGAAAATAATTAAAAACAAATAAATTTAAGTTATAATTTTTTTTTTCATAAATTAAGATTACATTTAGATAAATTAGTGATTCAAATCTTAAATACACCTGGGATGAATCTGTGTTTTACAAATTTATTCAACAATTTAAATTTACAATCAATCGGTCAATCAGATCATAAAAAGTAACCAACACATCAATTTTGATAATGAAATGAAAACTTATTTAAATAACTTCTTCAAAATTTAAAACCACTTTAGTTCGTTACAACTAATTTAAAAACATTTTCAAGACTCATCAAGTAATTAAATCTAACATGTAACACCACGAATATCCAACTTGATCTTTGCAGCCGGATAGCTCCAGACTTCCGACCATTCTATAATTTAACTATGAGCACTAGCTTGATCTTTGCAACCTGATCGCTCCGGATTGCCGGCATTTCTACAATTTAACCACGAGCATCAACGATCTTTACACACAAGTAACTCTGGAAATCCTTTTGACCGACAAACACGTCCACACTAGTGGACTCAACAACACTCGAATATGAGTACAATATAGTGGAGGTCTATTATCTGGAAAGAATCGATATTCAATGCTCAAAGATTCTCCTTGGGTTTTTCTCTCCTCATTCTAGAAGTAGAAGTCATGCATATTATTCTATATGTACGTAGGGCTTGAATAGGCCACTTCGAGAATCCAAACTCCAGTGGCAAAGTATTTTTTGGGATTTTCGCTCGAATCAACTGCTAAGCAAACTTTCTGTCCGATTTTCAAATGTGACATTTTGGAGTTGTTTTGGTTGAGTTACTTTCAGCCATCAAGAAGGTTCCCGATTTGTGTACCGATAGTCAAAGTGGCTGAGATGATTAAGTTAGAGTTGCCCAAATTGAAACGAAGGATTTAATTGTAAAATATGGAAAACTCAAGCAATAATACATGAAAATTGGAAATACATGAAGTTTTTTTTACAAATGAGTTAAAACCCAAATATTGATTTTGTTTTTAATACTTTCAAATCTAATTTAAAAAACCAAAATTTTAGAGCTACTTTACTTTTTTAAAAAAGAATTGTAGCCAAAAATTAAGACATGGCTGATTTTTTTTTGAAGATAGAACAAACTCCATTCTTTCATAACGAAACATTATAACTTTGACCTGAGACATACGGAATACAACTCAATTACTGTTTTTAAGGCTCCCCAATACACAAATTTCTTTGTGACTTACATAGTCTAGTCTATTACTGTAACTCTCTACAGACAAACCATCTGAGAGATAGCACTCTGTCCTAAGACAGATTTAACAAATCCCACATTCTGTCCTAAGATAGAATTAAACAACCCCACATTTTGTCTAAGACAGAGTAGATGACGCACTCCATGGACAAAAATTTAATAGACTATGTGTTTTTTTAAATCTAAAACAAAGGAAATAACAAAAAACATAAAAGATACATGGGAAAATAGTGAATTACAATTTAGAAAGCTGTAGATCCGCATTTTCAACCTTAGAGGAAATCAAAGATAAAAACACCGAGACTTTGGTGGCGCGTGAGGGACACACGCCACTCTGGAAGTACGGCAGAACGTCAAGTCTGAAGAAACCGATGGCCCTGTGACACAGGACAAAATAGCGATTATTCTGCATGCTAGTTTCAAGAGATAATTCACAGGAAAAAAGATAAGAAAATTGCTAAAAAACATAGAGAAAATACCTCTGATGTTCAATTCAAAATCATTAATATTCAAGAATGCAGAAATCAACCCACAAGCCGGGTTGTAATAGCTAAAAATCGACTGTATTAGAATTTTACCAAAAATAACAAAATCTCAATAATCATGCCAAAATTAAATACTTAATAAAAGAAATAATCTAGCCCAAATCGAGTTTAGAATCACTTTCAAAACAGTAAATGAAAGATTACCATAAAAGGTAAAAAATAACTAAAAATAAGAATTCAGAATGGAAAATAGTGGAATTTGGTCTTGAAAATGATGCACACCGAGCGTAGCTGGGTGCCCACGTCATGGGCACTGAAAAGAGCTTTCAGACTTGGAGTCATATGTGCGATTCTAATACCCGTAGCCAAAGTTATGGCCAAAATACCAAAACGTGCCCAAAACTGTCACAGTCAAGGAAATATCATGATTTTCTGTCCTCTTTACGCTAATCTGCCACCTCAAGGTATTTCAGTGCAGTCAACGTGCAATCTGACAACTTAGCATCATTTAACTCAAATCCTTCTGCATCACCCTGGTCCCAAAAAAGCCGTGCGTGGCGGCGATAGAGCTTCCCTTGCGGTGGCATGTGGATGTCATGCTTGCACTTTGGGCTGCGCGTGTGGCTCACAAGCCGCTCAGTTCGAAGAGATTTTTCGTCCATCTGAAAGATCGGCGCCTTGGGAATCTTGCGGTGGGGCGCGTAGTGGTCACCTGGTTTTAGAGAATAACATATTTACATTTCGCCCTACCGTAAATGAAAAAACAAATAAAATCAGAAAAATAAAAGAAAAACTATAGAGTAGAGGGAGGAATGATGAGGGAGGAAGGGAGGAAGCTGAAATCTATTGATGCTGAAGTGACAAGTACTGGTAGAAGGCCCAAATAATAGTGAGACAGAGAGATTGGACATTGGGTGACAATAAAAATAAAAAAATTAAAAACACACAACTCTTTGCACAACCACATTTTTCTAAAAATAATTTATAAAATACCATTTCTTTACAAAAACATCTTCACTTTAAAACGTGCTTGTATAAAAAATTTATGAAAATAATTGTGTATAAAATGTGGCCATTGTACTCCATGACTACCTCACCGACATGAAATTCAATATAGAATCACACAGAAATAGTCGACAAAATTGGAAACTACATGCATATACCATTAGAATTCTCTTGTTTTTGTTTCTATCCATCATTTGAGGTACTGTTATCCATAAGCATTGTGTGAAATCTGGAAATAGGTCCAAATTTACCCACAAACTTGTTGGAAGGACAAAAACGTATAATTAAAGCGTGAGTGACGGAAAAGCATGCCCTGTTGTAAGGGTAACAGACCCACAGCCGTTAAAAAGATGTCTATGAAATATTAGATATATATATATAAAGAAAAATTCTATTTATCATCTCCTACACTACACCAACACGCAATTTGTCATTTTTGTTCTTTTATTTAGAGACGCGTATAAGGATGTGTAAATATATATATTTAAATAGAATGACAAAAATGAAAAAAATGTAAATATAAAAACCTAGCTATATAAATCATCTTCATGAGCTCCTAGACCCACAAAGCCTTTAAAAAGATGTCTGTGAAAGATTAATGGGAGTCCAAAAAAAAAAAAGGGTTAAATGGGAAAGACTTTGTAAGCCGGTGGATGAGGGAGGAATATGTTTAAGAAATCTGATTGATGTTCAAAGATCGCTTCATCTTAAGTTTGCATGGAATATGTTATGTTCAGACTCATTATGGCGAAGTTTTTTCTATGCAAAGTACATGTACGGTGTGCATCTGTTGGAGGTAAATTAGACTAGAGGTACCAGATTCTGGAAGTACCTTGAATGTTACCATGGTATTCCTCCCCCACAAGTGAGGGCTTATTAATAAAATTGGGTGGGGGTCACTATTGGACATGTGACTACCTACTCTTCTATTAATATATATATATATAAATTATACTTATCATCTCCTACACCACATCAACATCCGATTTGTCATTTTTGCCATTTTATTTAGACACACACATATTGATGTGTAAATATGTATACTTAAATAGAAGGACAAAAATGTAAATATAAAAAACCTAACTATACAAATCATCTTGATCAGCTCCTCCAGCAGAAGTTGCAAATGGATCAGACCCAGAGGCTCCCCAATTTGGGTTTTAGAGAATCTGAATCCAGATCCAAAACTCGTAGACTGGTGCAAACTAGTCCGAGCAAATGCCTGGTGCATACGTAGATCAGCATCACTAACACTCCTACGAGCATAGTTCATGGACTCCTCAAAATGAGCCAGCCCTTATCTCTGCCAATTCATCCTCGATGTCCTCATCTATAGTGTAAGAAATGGACACCCATAGTGGGCACTCTTTTTCCTTTTCTTGGAGGTTATGAAATGGCTCTTATGAGCCTTGATAGCTAGTCCTTAATGGCTAGTCGGGGCTCTCCTCCCTTTGAATGAGATGCTAGTAAAGTTTATAACAATTAAGTGAAAATCTCTCTCTCAAAGAGTTATCTCTAGTCCCGGCATCTAGGTTGTAGAATATGTAGGTGTTATTTTAGATATTACTGCGTAACACACTCCACCATTGATACGAGAGATTTCGAATGAACAACGATGCTGAAGAATCTGTGGAATAACTGCACTAGATCTACGATTTATCAATGAGATAATATCGCTACTGCTTTCTATTTTGATATAGTATTTCTAACAATGATATCAGAACCAGATCGATTGTTCCCCATTTGTATTTGAGAATGGTAATGTGATTTGTTTTACCGAAAATTTTTCCAGCACGATGAATTTCTTTTTTTAAAGCATTATGAATTTTTTTTTTTCTCTGATCAGTAACACCATGGCCACCTGAGAGGTGGTGGTGCACATCGGTGTTAGGCCACACAAGATAGCAGCACTGCCATGACAAAGGAGCTACAGTGCTCCAAGAGTGTCATATGAAGCAGCGCAAGTTCGCCTACGGTGCTACGCGCGGCAGTTGCTGTCGTAGCCGAACCTGGCTGCGTGCTCCGAATGCGGTGTGCAGCGTAGCCCAAAGTGTTTCGCAGCCCAGAGTGCTGCGGCCGTTGAAAACCAATGGCCGTGCGAATATCGTCATGCTCTGTTGCAGGTGGTCGCAGTGCAGTGATGCTGTGTACGTCTCTCCGACAAGGGTGGTGGAGCAAGTCGCACTGCCGTGCGCAGTGCTGCGCATGAGAGCACCGTAGCCAACGGCACTGCACCTGCCCAGGGTGCTGCGGCAAACACTGTCGCGCATCAGGCCTAGTGGCAGTTTCTGCCATGGAGGGCTGCTCAATAACGCAAAGGAGTGGTAGACGCTAGAGCTATCGGCACCACCGTGCTGCGCTGCTCATGGCTCTTCCCTTCACCAGCATCCAGCGCCGGATGTAGAGGTGCAGTGCAACATCGCAAGAGGCTCTGCACAGCACTAGCAGAGTGGTGCTGTGCAGAAGCAGCTCCTCAGGAATGCTGCGTGCACCCACCGGTGCTACGTGCACCCCAGCACGGTGCACGTTGCCATGGTGCACGCTGCACACAGTGCAGCACTGGGGCCACAGCTCAGCGCCTCTACCACGGCTAGTGGCGGAACCAGGAATTTGTTGTAAGGGGGGCCAAGCAAAACTAAAATTAAAATAAAATATTTTTTTGTTCTATTTCTAAATTAAAATAATCTATAAGATCAAAATAATTTTGTAGAAGGGGCCAAAATAATTTTTTAGAGAGGGGGCCAACACAAGATGAGATTAATATAATTCTAAAAAGTTAATATATATATATTTTTTTTTCAAACCTTGGGGGGGCCATGGCCACCCCCTGCCCCTTAGTTGGTCCGCCGATGGCCACGGCTATGAAGTGCATCGAGCACTGCAGCGTGGGCATACCAGTTGGGTGCAGGGTCGTTTCCCATGGCGCTGCTTGCACCGGCTGGGTGCATCACAGGCAGGACATCTTTGCCGCACAGGGCAGCACCGCAAGGGCACCACTGTGACCTGTAACGCTGCCATGATGCAGCACTGCAACCTGTGCCACAAAGGGCAGCTCCGCCATGGAGATGCACTGCCGTTGTGAACAGATACATTGCTATTAATGGAGCCGCGCTGCATCTAATGAAGGCCAGTTTTTTTTTTTCGTTACTATTGTAACTGATGCAGTGGGGAAGATGAACAGTGAGGTTCATTTGTTTTTTTATTTTTTATTTTTATGGATTTTGGTTGGATTCAAATCGAGCTGGGCCTGTTTTTTAATTAAATCAAGCTTTAGGCCCGCCGGCCCTGTAAATTTGTTTTAGCAAAACCCATCTGTTTTCATTAAAAAAAAAAATGTTTGGTTCAAATTGTCTTCGGGCTGAGAACCTGTTTTGGGCTTATATTGATTTGAGCTGTTTGTTTAAAATTTGGGCTGTATCAAATCCTAAGGGTGCTAGTGGATTGGGCTGTGAGCCCAGTAGGCACAAGCCTACTCTGCAGCTGGGCGCCCAAGAGAGTGCGGCCCACTGGTTGTCCAAGATCAGTGGCACAAAGGTTTATGACAAATGTTGGTCAACCAAGGGTTATGAGCTCAACCATTGGGCTAGAACTTATTATTGGTGTGTTAGCTAATTTTATTTAAATTAGTATGTCGTTATTGCACATAATATTTATTTAAAATTATTGTTTGCATGATTATTATTATTATTGAATACATGCATGCCATGATATTATGAGATATTATATCTCATTTGTTAGGTATTTAATTTTATGTTATAAATTGCCTATATTATTATTCTTTGTGAATAATCAATATTTGGATGAAATGTGATGTGATTATTTTTTGTATATGTATTGTGATTGCATGTAATTGTATGAGCTTATTTTATCAGTAGTTTGAGTTTGTATTATCCATGCTTATGATTGGCTCAAAATGAATTGCTTCGATCTGAGAAGAAATTGTATTTGCATGTGATTAACTTGGTAGATTGCTTATCCTAGTGGGAGTATAGTTGAGAATGACTTGGAATTAATCTCCTATACAATATAAATTTGTGTGAAAATTATTTAGACATTAATAATTAGACATTGAGGCACAAGAGATGATTAGAAAGCTTAGCAAATTTTTGATCTTGCAATGTGTATTAATTATTTTTGTTCTGACTTAAATTAACGCAACAAATTTCTTAGATGTGTGTGCAATTAGATGCGCATAGGTTAGTAATTTTGAGATAACCGAAAAGAAAGTCTATAGATTATTTATGCGACTTAATTGTCTCATTAATCTCCTCCATGAACAATAGTTGGAAACAAATGAAGATTATTATGAGTGTCACATAGTGTCTCAGGCCATCATTATTGTTAAAACCTTTGAAAGGTCTAGAGTAAAATTGGAAGTGCATGTGGGACGCATGCACTACAATTTTCATAGACGTTGAAGGGATCAACTATTAGGTAGAACTAAACCACTATTTTGCCTTTGAAAATCTTGTTGGTACTAATGAAAGTTGCGCTCATATATTTGAGGTTAAGCATTATAATCTTGAAGCAATTTAGATTACTTTACAGATAAGCACATACTCTCTAAAACTTGCTAGTATGTGTGGCAAGTAAGACATTAAAACATGAGTGTGCAGGAGTGTTGAGGATATTTTTGATTGGCACATTCATTTTAAAGATTTTACAGTGCACCTTTATGTAGTATTAGCACTGGTAATCTTGCTCAAGTTTTATTTCTCTCTAACCAGAACAAACAGGTTCTTGCAGATATATAAACTTAGTAGCACCCCCTTGAGAGTAATGTAATACCAAGCACCTTCGAGATTTGCATGGTAACCGTGACAAAAATTTGAATACTTAGGTACGGCTTAATTAAGTCTAAAAATCTTGCTCGTGATTACACTGATGTAAGATAAGTTTTAGGCTAAGGCAATTTCTCACAAAATTTTTTCTTTTCTCTCCTATAGTGGATTGGAGAATATAAAAAACACTGGAAGCTAGAAATTGGGATATATCGCTTGTTAGTAGCTAAAACGTCACATATTGCATTTGTTGCACAAAGCGATGGTTTTAATTAGGGCTTTTAATGCGACATTAGTGAAGTCTATACCTAATTTAATTTAAAACTCATTGAAAACAATGGTGTTAGTGAGAGTTTCTAGAGGTTTTGAAGTTGGATGGTCACTCCTTAACTCAGTAATATTATTTCTTGGGTGGAGAGATGATATACTAAAATCTACCGTGGAGGCATAGGATGATGGATGTGAAGCTTGGAAAATTGAAATTTTTCTCGCTAATGAGATCCCTCTCCTTTATTTAGAAGAGTTAATGAGAAAAGGTAAAGAGAATTTTCTATGTTAATATTCCTATATGTGCACACTAAGAACATGATATAATAAAAATATTGTTTCATCATATAAATGCGATCCAAAATTTTTTCAGAAAATATATTTTTGAGTTAATTTTTCTTTTCAAAATCGCAATCGTATGAGTTATATGATGAGAAATATTATCTTGCAGTTTAATAACTTGCTGAGAATGGAATTATAAATGAATTATGACGCAATGTAGTTGTTACATCACACTTGTGTTGATGTAATATGGGATTGCGATCTTAATTATGATTTGTCGTCCTTAGATCGAGTTTATTCGCCTTTAAGAAAGGCTGAGTGACTATTTTGTGCAAACATGAATTTTATTAAAAATCTAGAGAATCTAAGCTTGATTATATTTTGGTTGAGTCAAGAAAATTACTTGTATTTTCGGCAAGGGTGGAGAATTGTAAATTTGAGATTTGAGTAACACTTGTTTTTCTTTTGGAAAGATCGCTTCATTCCACATTATCTTAATATTGATATTTTTAGTTTTATTTTAAAAAATGATTGTTGAAAATAGTGGGAGTAATTCAACAACTAGTGTGGGTATACATTTGAGTTATTATGTACTACTAGTAATAGTGACTCCAAGAAAGTTATAGAATATAAAGATCCTGATAAATAGCGTGGAAGTGATATATCAATATTATCTTGTTGTTTAGAGACTATAAGAGAATACTTGTAATATGGCTCTGCTAAAGGTACTGAATTTATATAGTAGGAATCTCAACATAGAATTTAGACTGACTTCACTTATATGATCCAATCCGGGTTGTTGATCGGATTCACACAAGAAAAATGAAGTTGATAGAGGTATGGATCTATCTATTGACACTAATTGAGTTGCCTTTAGATAGCTATTGATCGCATATTATTTGGCACTTTTCTTCAAGGAGTTAAATAGCTGATTCTTATAGGAGAATTAGATGGTTAGTTTTGTAATATTTAGGCATCAAGTATTTTGAGCGCATGATTGTTGCTAGTATTATATTGGTACAAAAAGGGAATAAATGTTGTTGGTGATGCTTACATGCAGCCTAAACAAGCCATCTATTCAAAGATGCCTAATGTACCTAGTCATTTTTTTTATTAATGCCCTATTGAATAAAATGAGGTTTTTTGAACGATGTTGACAATCTTAGAAAAATTTCATCCTAAGAAATATGACGATCTAGTTGTTTTAGATAATTAATTGTCGCCTAGTAAGAGGTTTTCCATACTACGAGGTGATGGACATGGGTTTGTGAAAAGTAGCTAAGACTTCACATCTTATGAGACTGTGTATAAGAAAAGCAGTTTCTAGGAGGTATTGTTCAAAATTCATAGACAATTAATAAGATGGACAATACCAAAGAATCTAGTTTTGCCTATAATATTTGATGTTTCCGTTACAGTTTGCTCATGGGAGTTAAAGGTTGAGATTTTGTTATGGGGTAATATGGCTTACTTGATTAAGTGAGTTTATGATGCGATTTAAACAAGTCATTAAAATTAATGGTTAGATTGTTGTGATTGCATTTGGGGGCAAAGACCCTAATCGCTTTATCCTTAATGAAAATAAATTATGGTTATCTTACATGCTTTTTTTGAGTACCAGAGATTTATATGAAACTTTGAAGTCGCAAATTAAGTTTATTAAATGATATTTGTGGTCACCTTGTAGATTTTTAAAAGTCGTAGTTGGACTTATTGATTAGAATCTAAGGTTTATATTGTGAGTTTGACCTAAATGAGATTCGTGATGAGTTGTCGCTGACTTCATGGTTGTGCAAATGACTTTTATATGTAAAAGCAGAGTCTCTTGGTAGGAGCATGTTTTGAAAAGTTAATACACATTAGAATGCGCATGGAGAGATTTGTTGTTTAATAATTTGTAGTTGACCATGTGATTTCTCTCTACCTTATGGTATTGCTCGCCGTGCATATGATACTGATGTGTTCTCTGATCATCTGACGTGATTAGAAGCATTTTTTGGTAAGCACAAATTCACCATAAATTTAAGAGTTATGATGAAAAAGGTATGTTGACAGGTATAGAATGGCTCACTCACACTAGTGATTGCCTTTTGTGCTACAAAGAGATAGCGAGCAAAGATGAGATAATGTGTCACTCAGTACTTGTGCAGAGAGGAATAAGTTATAAGACACAAATGATAAGTTGCCTAGTTGGAGATAAGATGAGGTCTATCATATTTAAAAAGGTCGTGCATGGTTACCCAATCCATGTAGCCTGTGAAACTTCTTTGGCACTTTCGGATAGCGAGCAAATGGAGGGACTCGGGTTTGGCGCTGAGATAGTGACTAAACTAAGATCTATACTGTGAATTGAGACTAGATATACGCTCTTTCTTTGAAAAGAGAAGTTCACCATAGCATATATTTCATACTACATGTACTTTTGTGACAAACAGTAGAGGTGAGTGAATGGATCCCTACTTTCTCACCGTGTTAGTCCTGTAGGTCATAATTGATGACCTTAATTTATTTATGCCCTTAGGAGACCTTTGACTTTGTCATGAGGTTAATGTTTTAGTGTCTATTACTTTTGACATGTTATCTATGACCATGAATGATATGGTCTAAAGAAACATTGCTGAAAAAAAAACTGAATTGAAACTAAATGACATGAGGGTGAAGGGAAGACTATTTGGTAACACATCTATAATGGTGTGTACTCACCGCTGGTAAGTTATGTTGCTTCTTAAGAGGTGCAACATAGTTGTGAGTACATCATGTTTTGTGAAGATTGAACATTGCTCTGAGTCATTCAGACTCAAGAGGGATTAGGGATATTTAGTCTGATGTGACCAAATGAGTCGGGGCATGTTGAGTCATTCAGACTCAAGAGGGATTAATGAGACACTTTTAGGGATGTTGCTTTGCTGGTCTTCTTTTACAGAGATTTGGTATAGTGCTCCCATTTTTCGTTTACGGCTGTGCTCGATGGTTGCACAGCTTATTTGCCAGTATGAACAAGATTGAGAACATATTGAGACATGTCGACCTGAGGTCTTACTCACTATGTGCGAGTGAGAGATGTAAGAAAGGGGCACCTATAGTGGGCACCCTTTTCCCTTCTCTTGGGGGTTATGAAGTGGCTCTTAAGCCACTCCATGAGCCTTGATAGTTGGCCCTTGATGGCCAACCAAGGGTTACACTTAGAGTGGCTATTTACATAGTACCTCTCCCCTTTGGATGTGATGCTAGCCAAGCTTGTAACAACTAAGTGAAAATTTCTCTCTTAGAGGGTTATTTGTAGTCTCGGCATCTAGGTTGTGGAATATGTGGGTGTTGTTCTGGTATATTACCACGTAGCACACTCCACTATCGATACGAGAGATTTTGAATGAGCAATAACGACGCTGAAGAATCTGTGGAACAACTGTACTAGATTTATGATTTATCAATGAGGTAATATCGCTTCCGCTTTGTAGTTTGATCTAGTATTTCTAACACATAGCCTCGGGGTTTCCTCTTATCCTGCAATACTATCAAATTCGCGTTATATTCAAACCCAAGTCGTGATACCAACTTTGCTTTGACGCATTCCATTTTCTCTTATAAGACAGTCATTTCATTCTTTTTAAGCTTCCCAACCCCCATTAGATAGGGTTGAAAGCTTGAAGATTGAGGTGGATGAACAAAGATGCAGATAAGGCAATGAAGTATGAAGTATAGTTTTAGACAAAAAAAAAAAAAAAAAGAGATGAGAATGCAAGGCAACCCATATTTTAGAACCACTACAAGAAAACTATTTATTTGTGGTTAGTTATTTACAGTGAAAATGATTATTTCCTGTCAAAATGAGTATTTTTGTTGCAAATAGTCGTTATTGTTGTAAATAGTCGTTATTGTTGTAAATAATCCATCAGAAATGCTTATTCTTTTTGAAGTGACCTTTCAAATCGAATAATGGAAATCTAAATTAAGGAAAAGTTGCAAATGATATACCTTTTCTATGTTCTCTCTTGCTCGCTGGCATATCTCTGTAATGTCAGCCCCACTGATCGAAGACTTGAGTATACTTGGCCAGTGCTCTCAAATTGACTTCTTTTGACACAGGTGATTTTCTCAAGCATGCTGTTAAAATCTGAAGGCGTGACTCCTCATCAAGAAGAGGAATATAAATTAACTTGTCAAGACAACCTGGCCTCAGAAGTGCAGGGTGAATTATGTCAGAACTGTTGGTGGCTCCAATTATGAACACAGCTTGTTTTTTTTTTTTTTTTTTGCAGACATGCCATCCATTTCAGTAAGGAGTTGGTTCAAAACCCGATCAGCAGCACCTGCATCCCCGACGCTACTTCCTCTCTGCAACAGAGATTGAAATATTACATCTGAACTGTGACTTACAAATAAAATCAGTTCGGCTAATATGAAAAGTAGGATTTTGTAATCCATACAAACTATTAGCCATTAATCAATTCAGAGCCGAAGCTTTCATCTAATTTCATTTACTGTAACATGTAATCCATATACAGTTTACATTATTTTTTTGACAAACACATTTAGCCTACAATTTAAAGTTCCGAAAGACAATTCCTAACAACATCAGAGTTACATACTTCTTTCTTTACGTGGGAGAACATTTCACATAGTAAAAAGCCTAATTCAATGAAAATACAACCTGAGTAGCAATGGAGTTGAGCTCATCCAAGAAAAACATACAGGGTGCAAACTCTCGAGCCTTGTTAGAAACTTCTCGAACGTTGGCTTCACTCTCACCAAACCACATTATAAGCAGTTCAGGGCCCTTGACATTAATGAAATTTGCTTGACTTTCATTTGCAATTGCATTAGCCTATAAAGTTTTTCCACAACCTGGGGGACCATAGAAAACGACCGCTTTTGAAGGTGACATTCCAAATTTCTCAAACTTCTCTGGGTGCTCCACTAGATACCGAACAGTCTGTTAGAAATAAAGGTGAAAGAAATGGGAAAATGGACTTCTAGCTCTAGCTCTTGAAGCTAGAGCAAAGAATTACCTCTTGAAGCTCCCGCTTGACATTCTAAAGGCCTCCAATGTCATACCAACTCCATAGCCAACCAATCCAAGAAGCTCAATATTGTGTAGCATCAAGCACTCTAAGCTCCATTTCAAAGTGAAGTGCCCCAGCTCACACAAACCAAAATGGAGCAACTCTCTCCAAACCTTGCTTATTCTAGCTCCCAAAACTCTATAGCAAATTTGTGGCCAAATATTGGAGAGCATCGTGATCATTTAGCTATGGATGATATTTCTAATTTTCCAGAGTTCGACTTCATTATTGACCCTAAGTCTGAAAACCATCTTTTACAATAAAAAATATTGAGCGGATCATACCGAATCCCACGATGTGTGGAGTATGGGTTTGCGAACCGAGATAGAAAGGAAGAGAAAATCTTGGTTTGCATAGATACATGCAAATCCTTCACAAATTTTGCAATAGTTTGTTTGATACCTTGATTTTTCGCCCTGGGTTTTCGAGAGAGGGAGGAAAAGAAAAGATCAGCCTCTGGTGCACATATCTTACGATGTTGCGATGTACACGAATGCTAAACAATCGGATGTTTGCGATGTGCAGTAACTACAATCTGCTGAACTACTTCTTCGGTTTTATTTCGTTTTCATTCTATTCATTTTTTTTTAATTCCATACCAAGCCACATTAGCCGGCTGCACGGCGATTGCAATCTGCTGATTGCCTGTAGAAGAACTGAACTTGTTATATACTTGTTAGATACACACTATATAACCTGTTATATATAATACTATAACTTGTTTATAATACTATAACCTATTATACTATTATACTATATTAGTATTAATATAGTATTTATAATATATACTCATAATATATATATACTAAACTATAGTATACTATATATACCATTACTCTATTATACTATAACTATAGTATATATCATCACTATATTTATATATTTACGTATTTATATATCACAATATATATAACTATATATAGCAATATTTGTCACAAGAAAAAACTATATATAGTAATAAATTATAACATATAGTGTAGATATTATATATCACATCGCCATATAGTGTAGATATATAATAAAACATTTAGCAAGATCCGTTCGAACGATATGGCCTAGCGTTTGAATGCTATATTAGTGATTGAACTTTTTAGTCATGAATAAGCACGTTCGAATGGTTTCTAGGGTTTTTGGCGTATCCTGAAATAGTGAAGGGAATGTCTCCTGCCAATCCTTGAGCAGTGGAATTATGTCTGAATGGTACTTTATTTTCACATTCGAATGTGTAATATTTGCATTTGAACGGTTAAAAACTTAAGGGGGCGTGCAGGTGACAACTTTTCTCGCCTTAATAAGAGAAGTTTTAAATGGAATGACGGCGTTTGGTGCTAAGGAACTTATTACAATGACTTTTTTTGCGGTAATAACTTCAAAAATTATGCCCCCATTTAAATACCCCACAACACCCCTTCAGCGCCGCATACTACTCTTTCATCCCTTATTCTTCTTCAACCTAGCATTGCACTCCCTCATTCTTCTCCTCACACTCCTTCATTCTTCTCCCCTACTCCTCTATTCTTCTCCCTTTTTTATTAAAAAGAGACAAAGAGTGAGATAAAGATAGAAATAGAGTGAGTTAAATTGAACTCACATTGGAAAGAGGGTTGCACTTTTTGAAGGTATGTTCATTGTTAGATATCTATACACAGTTAACTCATCTTCTTCACTGCACATGAATTTTATTAACACTGATTTTATTATTTGTCTACATGTTGTGTAGGTGTTTTATTTCTTATTGAGTTGTTTGGAATTGCATTGAAGGTACAATTTGTGTTTTATAGATTATAGTTTACTCATTATAATTTATGTATTTGTGTGTTTGTCTCTATTGTGCATGATTTGTAAAATTGTGTTTGAGAATTGTATTTCATGATGTTGTTCTCGGTTTGCGTATGGAATCTGGTTTGAATCCATTTGAATAGTTTATGTTACCATTCAAACGGTATTGTTGTGTTCGAACCATAAGTTTTATAAGTTCGAAAGTTAACTTGCATTAATACAGATTACACAATGCCAATATACTTATAAGAATACATGTTTACAATAATGTATTTACAAGAAAATCATAGAATACATAAGGATAGTATAAAAAAATTCTTCAAAAATAATTAATGCTTAACATAAGAATATGATAAAAAAATGCTTAAAAAATACTTAATACTTAATGCTTAAAAATACTTAATACTTAATGCTTAAAAAATACTTAATACTTAGCAATCGCGCAATTTAAACCTGCAAAATCTTGAGATCTTGCCGCTGCAATCTATCAAACTTACGATGCGGGGAAAAAATATCTACTATCAGCTTAATCCACCGCACCACTCCTTTCCAATCATTTTGTTTTTCATTCCATTCTATCATCACACTGTGCTCCCCACAATGCCCATGTGATAGTTATAGGCAAAATTCCACGACAACATCCTGCTTGAGACAATGCCGAGGCACGAATCCACCAAACATTCATAACAACATGCCATCTTCGAAGTTGAGGCAGCCGAACACCTAAAATACCTGCAAAATAAGTCCAAACTGTAACAACCAATTCACTACTACAAAGAATGTGGTCAATAGATTCTTGTGGTGGTAATAGACAAAAATGACACTTTGATACTAGAGAAATGCCTAGCTTAATAAGGATATCATCCACAGGTAACGCTTGTTTTTTAGCACGCCAACAAAGAAATGACATTTTCTTGGGAACAAATTTATGCCACAACCATTTTCTCCACGATGAAACCGGCCCTTGAGCTCTAACGAGATGCCAAGCAGATTTAGTAGAGAAACTTTCATTCGGATTAGGCTGTCAAATACGCACATCAGTACCACTTGATATATGAACCGACGAAGCAATTATTTTCTCAACCATCTCTTTGCATCTTGTGCTCCCCTTAGGGCCAAGCTGGCGCTTATCTTGTGCTCCCCTCTTTCCCCCTCCGCGGTCTCGGCCTTCGCATTGCCTTGACGCCTTTTGAGGGGTCGTTAGAGCCTTGAGGGTGTCTTCAGTATTGATGAACCCATATGCACGATCCATCAACTCCCTTAGGATAGTAGGAGTCTTTCGTGCTATTTTGGCCATAAACAGATTCTGCATCCAGATTCCCTCCAAAAGGACCACCAATGTGATCTTCTCGTCTAGGTCGTCGGTGGTCATACGTTCCTGATTAAACCGCAAGAGATATGACTTCAGAATTTCGTCATCTCGCTGTTCGACAGTAAGGAGATAAGCTGTTGGGCGTCTCCTCTTATGACTTGCCAAAAACTGCGTCATGAAGGGGCGGGAGAGCTCCGTGAAGCTATCTATCGTTCTTGACAATTGCAACCCGAACGAGGCCCGGGTAGCCCCCTTCAGTGTTAGTGGGAAGGCTCGGCAGACGATTTCTCCCGGGAAACCATGCAAGATCATGTGGGCCTTGAATGTCTCTAGGTGCTCTAGTGAGTCTTTGGACCCATCGTACACTTCCATCTGGGGGACCTTGAACTTGGGGGTAAGTGGCATGCCATGATTTTTGCATTGTAGGGGAGGTCGGTATTGATGAGTAGGTTGTCAACGGTGGATGGCGT
>QEOT01009196.1:85882-132682 GCA_003123785.1 Pterocarya stenoptera
GATACCGAACAGTCTGTTAGAAATAAAGGTGAAAGAAATGGGAAAATGGACTTCTAGCTCTAGCTCTTGAAGCTAGAGCAAAGAATTACCTCTTGAAGCTCCCGCTTGACATTCTAAAGGCCTCCAATGTCATACCAACTCCATAGCCAACCAATCCAAGAAGCTCAATATTGTGTAGCATCAAGCACTCTAAGCTCCATTTCAAAGTGAAGTGCCCCAGCTCACACAAACCAAAATGGAGCAACTCTCTACAAACCTTGCTTATTCTAGCTCCCAAAACTCTATAGCAAATTTGTGGCCAAATATTGGAGAGCATCGTGATCATTTAGCTATGGATGATATTTCTAATTTTCCAGAGTTCGACTTCATTATTGACCCTAAGTCTGAAAACCATCTTTTACAATAAAAAATATTGAGCGGATCATACCGAATCCCACGATGTGTGGAGTATGGGTTTGCGAACCGAGATAGAAAGGAAGAGAAAATCTTGGTTTGCATAGATACATGCAAATCCTTCACAAATTTTGCAATAGTTTGTTTGATACCTTGATTTTTCGCCCTGGGTTTTCGAGAGAGGGAGGAAAAGAAAAGATCAGCCTCTGGTGCACATATCTTACGATGTTGCGATGTACACGAATGCTAAACAATCGGATGTTTGCGATGTGCAGTAACTACAATCTGCTGAACTACTTCTTCGGTTTTATTTCGTTTTCATTCTATTCATTTTTTTTTAATTCCATACCAAGCCACATTAGCCGGCTGCACGGCGATTGCAATCTGCTGATTGCCTGTAGAAGAACTGAACTTGTTATATACTTGTTAGATACACACTATATAACCTGTTATATATAATACTATAACTTGTTTATAATACTATAACCTATTATACTATTATACTATATTAGTATTAATATAGTATTTATAATATATACTCATAATATATATATACTAAACTATAGTATACTATATATACCATTACTCTATTATACTATAACTATAGTATATATCATCACTATATTTATATATTTACGTATTTATATATCACAATATATATAACTATATATAGCAATATTTGTCACAAGAAAAAACTATATATAGTAATAAATTATAACATATAGTGTAGATATTATATATCACATCGCCATATAGTGTAGATATATAATAAAACATTTAGCAAGATCCGTTCGAACGATATGGCCTAGCGTTTGAATGCTATATTAGTGATTGAACTTTTTAGTCATGAATAAGCACGTTTGAATGGTTTCTAGGGTTTTTGGCGTATCCTGAAATAGTGAAGGGAATGTCTCCTGCCAATCCTTGAGCAGTGGAATTATGTCTGAATGGTACTTTATTTTCACATTCGAATGTGTAATATTTGCATTTGAACGGTTAAAAACTTAAGGGGGCGTGCAGGTGACAACTTTTCTCGCCTTAATAAGAGAAGTTTTAAATGGAATGACGGCGTTTGGTGCTAAGGAACTTATTACAATGACTTTTTTTGCGGTAATAACTTCAAAAATTATGCCCCCATTTAAATACCCCACAACACCCCTTCAGCGCCGCATACTACTCTTTCATCCCTTATTCTTCTTCAACCTAGCATTGCACTCCCTCATTCTTCTCCTCACACTCCTTCATTCTTCTCCCCTACTCCTCTATTCTTCTCCCTTTTTTATTAAAAAGAGACAAAGAGTGAGATAAAGATAGAAATAGAGTGAGTTAAATTGAACTCACATTGGAAAGAGGGTTGCACTTTTTGAAGGTATGTTCATTGTTAGATATCTATACACAGTTAACTCATCTTCTTCACTGCACATGAATTTTATTAACACTGATTTTATTATTTGTCTACATGTTGTGTAGGTGTTTTATTTCTTATTGAGTTGTTTGGAATTGCATTGAAGGTACAATTTGTGTTTTATAGATTATAGTTTACTCATTATAATTTATGTATTTGTGTGTTTGTCTCTATTGTGCATGATTTGTAAAATTGTGTTTGAGAATTGTATTTCATGATGTTGTTCTCGGTTTGCGTATGGAATCTGGTTTGAATCCATTTGAATAGTTTATGTTACCATTCAAACGGTATTGTTGTGTTCGAACCATAAGTTTTATAAGTTCGAAAGTTAACTTGCATTAATACAGATTACACAATGCCAATATACTTATAAGAATACATGTTTACAATAATGTATTTACAAGAAAATCATAGAATACATAAGGATAGTATAAAAAAATTCTTCAAAAATAATTAATGCTTAACATAAGAATATGATAAAAAAATGCTTAAAAAATACTTAATACTTAATGCTTAAAAATACTTAATACTTAATGCTTAAAAAATACTTAATACTTAGCAATCGCGCAATTTAAACCTGTAAAATCTTGAGATCTTGCCGCTGCAATCTATCAAACTTACGATGCGGGGAAAAAATATCTACTAACATCAGCTTAATCTACCGCACCACTCCTTTCCAATCATTTTGTTTTTCATTCCATTCTATCATCACACTGTGCTCCCCACAATGCCCATGTGATAGTTATAGGCAAAATTCCACGACAACATCCTGCTTGAGACAATGCCGAGGCACGAATCCACCAAACATTCATAACAACATGCCATCTTCGAAGTTGAGGCAGCCGAACACCTAAAATACCTGCAAAATAAGTCCAAACTGTAACAACCAATTCACTACTACAAAGAATGTGGTCAATAGATTCTTGTGGTGGTAATAGACAACAATGACACTTTGATACTAGAGAAATGCCTAGCTTAATAAGGATATCATCCACAGGTAACGCTTGTTTTTGAGCATGCCAACAAAGAAATGACATTTTCTTGGGAACAAATTTATGCCACAACCATTTTCTCCATGATGAAACCGGCCCTTGAGCTCTAACGAGATGCCAAGCAGATTTAGTAGAGAAACTTTCATTCGGATTAGGCTGTCAAATACGCACATCAGTACCACTTGATATATGAACCGACGAAGCAATTATTTTCTCAACCATCTCTTTGCATCTTGTGCTCCCCTTAGGGCCAAGCTGGCGCTTATCTTGTGCTCCCCTCTTTCCCCCTCCGCGGTCTCGGCCTTCGCATTGCCTTGACGCCTTTTGAGGGGTCGTTAGAGCCTTGAGGGTGTCTTCAGTATTGATGAACCCATATGCACGATCCATCAACTCCCTTAGGATAGTAGGAGTCTTTCGTGCTATTTTGGCCATAAACAGATTCTGCATCCAGATTCCCTCCAAAAGGACCACCAATGTGATCTTCTCGTCTAGGTCGTCGGTGGTCATACGTTCCTGATTAAACCGCAAGAGATATGACTTCAGAATTTCGTCATCTCGCTGTTCGACAGTAAGGAGATAAGCTGTTGGGCGTCTCCTCTTATGACTTGCCAAAAACTGCGTCATGAAGGGGCGGGAGAGCTCCGTGAAGCTATCTATCGTTCTTGACAATTGCAACCCGAACGAGGCCCGGGTAGCCCCCTTCAGTGTTAGTGGGAAGGCTCGGCAGACGATTTCTCCCGGGAAACCATGCAAGATCATGTGGGCCTTGAATGTCTCTAGGTGCTCTAGTGAGTCTTTGGACCCATCGTACACTTCCATCTGGGGGACCTTGAACTTGGGGGTAAGTGGCATGCCATGATTTTTGCATTGTAGGGGAGGTCGGTATTGATGAGTAGGTTGTCAACGGTGGATGGCGTGTCTATTTTCTTAGCCATTTTCGCAAATTTCTCCCCCAGCTCTCAGATTTTGAGGTGCATCTTGCGTCTTTCCTCTTCCGCCGCGGCGTTCATAGGTCGTGAATCTACATGTTCGCTGTAGCTTGATTCTCCTTCCCCCACTAGCTCCTCGTTGGTCCCAGCTTCCTCCGTCAGTTTCCTTATTGTCTATTCCATACTTGTAAGTCTGGCTTCCATTGTTCTTTTCTCGTTATCTTCCCTTCCGTGTAGTTTGGGACCGCATTGCTACCGGCATGCGAAGTACACGCTTCTATGGAAAAAGAAATCCCAAAGACAGCGCCACTGTTGATGTTGTGTTTTGCAGCCAGAGTAGCTCTGTGATAACCTTACTCACGCCACCTGCAACTAAGAGGGAGAAGAGGCTCTGGTGACGTCCGGGGTCACTTTGATGCTAAAGTTAGTGAATAATCCTTTGGTGATGAGAAAAGTATAAATGATTAGAAAAAATTGTAAAGGGTTTTGAGAGACTTCTCGTAGAGGTGACGGTTGCTATTTATACCTGATTCGGGCTCTACTGCTAAGGGAGATCGTGGTGTGTCAGGTCGTGCTTGAGTCAGACCTGTTAATTCCTCCCCTGCTGCGACAGCGTGTCAGTCTGCAGCTTAGACCGCTGGGCAAGATCGTGGTGTGTCAAGTCATGCTTGGCCAGACTTGCTGCCACCATTCTGCCAAGGTAGGGTGTCAGGTCATGGCCGAGTGTCCGCGTGCAGTAGGGCGTTCTGCATGGCATCCTACGGTAGGGCTCAGTTGGTCACTGAGTCCCGAAACGAACTTCATGGCGTATCCGAGCTTGGTGCCAAAAGGCCTTTCTGGGTAGGCTTACAGTTGTGGCTTGGCATGTGGTTTCCAGGTCCGGGCTCCTGGCCCACGGCAGGGTCTCGTCTAAGGGCCTGGGTCCCTGTAGCTTGACCTCTATGGGCTTGGGCCCTTCTGAGATAGGCCCCTCCCTCACAGTATTCATTTATGTATAGTGAATAGAACTAGTCTCCTTTGGTTCTTTTCTATTTTTGGCATTTGTGCTTTATGTGCATGTTCTATATAAGAAACTTTTTATTCTGCTGATAAGGAATGGGAAAATTGATTCTTCTCTTCACCATGGTTGTCTTGTTCGAGTATTCTTTTCAACTCATCAATCTGTTTTTTTATCCCTTCAACATATTTATCAAGCCTTTTTCATTTCTTCAACAGGGATTAAATAGGGGTTTAGACCAGAACAAAAAGGGAAAGACTAGTAGAAGGGACCAGAAAATCTGAATCCAAACAATTTTGTATTCCATAGGAGATTATTGAGATTTCAACATACAACCATTACAACTGCACGTACGCGACACCGCGTAGGTACGCTGAAAACAAGCATATATGGTTGGAGCAAAGATAACTATATTAATGCTTTTGCTCTCAGTTGAAGAACTTTCGTATGGCCTCTGGAAAAGATATATTGGTGGCACTAAAACCCCCGTCCACGACAAGGTTGAGCCCACTCACGTACTTGGACTCCTCGCTCGCCAAGAACAAAGCTGCCTCCGCCAAATCTACTGCTTCCAAAACTGCCCCTTTCAAATTTGCCGCAGTGGACACAATCTCTTCACCCGTTTCCTTCTTATCTATTCCCAACCCTTTTAGGAGCATAGGGGTGGCCACTGCAAATGGTGATATGCAATTGACTCTAATTCCGTGCTGCCCCAACTCAACACACAAATTCTTGGTTAGTCCCACCAACGCATGCTTGGACGCTGTGTAGGTGTGCGAGGCCATTCCTTGTGACTGTGTTACAGAGCTTGCGGTGAATATAATGTTGCCCTTTTTCTCTGGAATCATTACTTTTGCCGCGTGTTTTGCTGCCAGCATTGACCCCCAGACATTCACATCAAAAACTTTCTTGTACTCCTCCTGATCAAAGGCTAAGATGTTTGCATGTACTTGGGCAAGACACCCTGCATTGCTAAACATTATGTCGAGTTTCCCATGCTTCGACACCGCAGTGATGACAGCATTTTGGACATCAGACTCGCTAGTGACATCGCAATGGACGTAGGAAATGGCACCATGGGTGCTTTTGTCTTGGCAAATTGACAAACCAAGCTCGTCTTGGATGTCAGCAATGATGACCATAGCACCATGTTCAGCGAATAGTCTTGCCGTACCCTCGCCAATGCCACTTGCACCTCCGGTTATCAAGGCAACCTTGCCTGCTAGTCTGCATATTCTTAATTTTATTACGGGAAACTTCGAAATATCACAACAAATTATATAAACCATAGAGAGAAAGACGACAAGATAGAGCAAATTAACGCACATAGATACTAAAAGCTTTTCTTTTTAGTATTACCTCTTAGCAATGGGAGCTAGCATGTATGCGCCGTCCATATTTCTTATTGTAATGGTGATGTCGTGGGAGAGACTTTTGATGTGAAGATAAGATCTTGTGATCTGGAGACGTTTTATAATGAGAGAACTCGTTGATGAGAAATGTGTCACGTATATATATTAAGTTTCTAATTTTGTCTCTTTGAGTGTGAAAGATGGGCGTTGCATCATGGATTGTAACATACAAATTATTCAAAACACGTATGTTGCGATAATATTATCTTTCAGACCTTCTCATGCCTTTGGTAAAAAAAAAAAAAATCTGTAGAGAGTTTTTGCTATAGCCTGGAAGCCAACCTAGCTGGCAATATCCCACACTAGCTAGGGGCGGCTAACTGTACAGATAGATGCTCTTTCCTCTCGCCGGAAAGCTATTCCTAATTAAGTTGAGATACTAGATTAGATCATGGTTAGCTTAGTAGATGCTTTCTTGTAGCTATACAAAAAACACTTAGTTAGATTTAGACGTTAAGATGAGAATTTTTAGGTTGAAATGAAAATTAAAAGTGGAATAAAATATTATTTTTTTAATATTATTATTGTTTTGAGAGTTGAAAAAATTAAATTAAAATTTGAAAAAGTTGAATTGTTTATTATATTTTATGTAAAAATTTAAAAAAATTGTAATGATGAGATGAAATAATATGAGAATTTTGTATAAAACAAAACTTCCAAAGGAATTGAAATGCTAAGTAGGTCCCTCATTTTGCTTTTTCAATTTGACCAGTCATATCTTTTAGTTTTTTTTAATAGTTAAAAAAGTGATTATTAGTAAATGTGAGTATATTTTTAAAATGTTTAAATATATATATATTTTTAAGAAGAGCCTAGGATCACTTGTCCAATAGTGACCACGTCTAAATTTTATGTATTTACCCTCATTTATGACGGAAGAAAACTGTGGTTGCAGACCGACAGCTAAAGTTACAAGATAAGCAAAAAAATTTCGAAACCAGGTGTCAAAAGAGCCTAGAGTACGTGTCCTCTAGCCAAAAAAAAAAAAAAAAAACAGCAGACCAAGGGGAACAAAAAATTAAAAATATTTGAAAGAAAAAAAATTAAAAATATATTAGGAACACGTCCATCGATACATGTTGGACGACACCCTAGCATTTTCCAAAACAATTCAAAGGAGTCTTTCCATTCAAGCACTTCTAGATTGTAGCTACCTATATATATCCCAACAACTACTAAACGCTATGAAAGTCATATATTATATATAGAAAAATGATTTATACACAATATTTTTTACAATACATTTCATAACAATATGTTAAATGAAGAATAATTTATTAAAACATTTTATATATAAAAGTAACATTATTTTACAAAAATATTCTCATTTTACAATATTATTATAAAATATATTATAAAAATATGTTGTGTGTATCAATACTCTTGTAGCTACCTGTATATCCCAACAACTACTAAACGTTATGAAAGTCATATATATATATATATATTTATTTATATATATATAACTGCATGTTCTATAGCGCCTAGAAAGCGTTCCCGAGCCATCCACGCAATCACTGAATGCCAGTACGGGATCCAGAGGTAAGAATATTTCGCCTGCATAGCGCTATGAAATCCTGAACCTGGAAGTATATGTTCTGAGATCAGAAGCCAATCTCATCTAAGACACAGAAAAACACTTAAATTTCCTCCAAGAAGAAATAACATAAAAAAGAAAAGTGTGTTTTTTTCTTTCATCAATTCCCAATCCCCTAATTTACGTATTTGCTCTTTGACTGAATTATTGCTTTTTCTTCGTCTTCTTCTTCTTCTTCTTCTTCTTTTTTTAAAATTTTAATCAGTTTTTGGAATCTTATTATTTCCTTTAAGACAGCTCATAAATTCTAAAAAAGGAAATAGAAAAAAAGAAGCTCTCTAATTGGGAGCATATTATTTGAGCATCATATTTGACCGAATATTTTTTTTAAAAAAATTTTTTTATAGAGAAAAGTGAGTTGAAAAGTAATTTTTATTAAAAACAAAAAAAATATAACAAGTTTGAAAAAAGGGAATATATTATCTTTATCTTGTTTGGTTTATAAGTTTAGTTGTCGGCCGGATGGTATATATGCTAGCTGAGTATCATTTTCCTGATTTTCGTCTCAAATCCGAAAAAAGTATTTCAAGATTTCTTCATTATAAATTTCTCGAAATCACATTCATGACCCATGCATGCATCCCAGTGATAGGTTCGATCAAATTGAATTTAATTTCTTTCTTCAAAATTTACCATTTGAACAAGAAATTTTGATTTGGATTGTTTGAAGGATTAAGTTACATTTGATTTGTTTGTTTTTTTATTTCAATGGTAATTAATTATTCATTCGATTGTTTAGTACAATAATATTGCATCATTCGAATTATATTAATTATATTAGTTGTTCAAATAGGAACGGAAAATATGATAAAAAGTTATATGACTTTGAACGTTGAATGCCCAAGTGAAGAAATGCTCCTAATTTGCTTTGCTGAATATATATTATAATGATCAACAATTTCTGCCGCGTCTGTTGGTATAGGTTCTACGTACGTAAACACGGATGCATATATTTATTAATACCCTATATGCAGCCATGCACCATTATTGATCATGACTACACCCTAATTAATTATTAATTAATATAATCGGGTATGCATTATACTATTCTCTCTTAATTAGTAAGTGGTCCCACTTAATTAATTGGATGGAGTGTAAAGTCAGATTCTGATGAATGAACTTATTTATACAAGTCCCCACATAACACAACAAAATATAATTTATAAATTAACTTGAATTTCATTGCATAATTACGTCACACAGTTCAATATTTAATAATACTCGCTCAGAATGTATCATTGCAATAAAATAAATCTGAAATTGGGAAAAAATAATTATAAGTAAAGCATGGGCCGGTACTAGTTTCATGAAGCTTGCATACTAACTTCAATGTTGATACAATTCTCAGTGGTGCATGCAACACTAATTCCAATAGACACCTATGAATAGATAAACAACCTCGGATCATCTCCTTGTCAACGGCAAACCTCTCGCGAGATAAGCCTCGTCGGTTAAGGTTCCCCCTCCCGTTGCATCTCCACTATGGAAGGTTCCTCACGAAGGGATGTCATTAGGTTGGGGGGACCCCTGCGGGACGAAGCTATCTCCTTCCCTCGAGGCAATGCCTCTAGGGACTCTACTTGCCCTGGAATTTCCAATTTGGGTGAGAAAATGCCTGCCTTGTTCACGTTTGAGGCTGGAGATGCTTACGACCCTTTGGTTGCTCAGATTACAAGGGAAATTGGCAAATTTCTCGCCCCAGCATGTATTTAGGTTCCGCATTGGCTTGAAAGAGAAGGCGCAGACCTCCCATACGATTATGGGTGTGGCACTTCAGGTTGTGTCCTATAGGCGATGAAGTTGAATCAGTGCTCGGAAGAAGCCTATTCTCTCTTGGGCTGGCGCCCACATGTCCAGGATGCCAAATTAGCTCGAGCTAAGAAACACTTAGAACTTAGAACCGTCTTCGTTAGTTGGACCAGGCTTTGAAGCACAAGTGGAAGGTCATCTAGGTCGTTTCGTTTCTAGGAGAGGAGCTGGCCACCAACTTCAAGCTCACCCGGGAGTTGCTGGCTTAGCTGAAAGAGGCTGTTAGAAGTAAAACAAGAATTGAAATGGAACTTCAATATGGAGAAAGGCTAATTCTCATTTCATTGAGTTAAGTTTATACAAGGTTCTGCTACATTTATATATATACATTACAGAAGGAAAACAAAAGATCGAAAAGAAGAGTCCTAAAGTTAACTTTTTTATTTTCTACTGTTTTACAAGAAATCTACTGCAGTCTGTTTCCTTGTCATTGCTTTTCATTTCTTTATTTTCTTTTGAGCATGGTCAGTGCAGCTTTTAAGTTGACATGTCGCCCCATGCTTCCCTTTTGTTGGTTTACTTTTTTGTGCCAGTGCTTTACACTTTTCTTCTGGTGCATTGTGCTTTTCATCAACTTGTTTGCTGCATGGTGCTCTCTGTATGCTGCAGTGTCTTCATGCTTCTTTTCTTTACATTCATCTTCTGTTTCGTGAGACTCTCCCTCAAGATGGGCATAGATATTGAGTATTCCCATCTTGGACAATAAAAACTGAAAAACAGAAACTGTTAAGGCCTTAGTAAAGATATCTGCTAATTGGACTTTTGAAGCAATTTGGACGGGTGTGATAATTCCAGCTAAAACCTTTTCTCTAACAAAATGGCAATCCAGTTCTATATGTTTAGTCCTCTCATAGAAGATAGGGTTCTTTGTGATATGGATGGCTGCTTGGTTATCACAAAGCAAGAGAGCAGGTTGTGGATGATCAATGCTAAGTTCCTTTAGCAAACCAAGGAGCCAAATAATTTCACAGCTTGTAGAGGCTAGTGCTCTATATTCTGCTTCTGCTGAGGACCTAGAAACAGTCACTTGTTTCTTTGATTTCCAACTTACCAATGAGTCCCCAATAAATACACAAAAACATGTGACTAATCTCCTAGTTTCGGGACAAGCAGCCCAATCAGAATCACTGTAGGCTTTCAAGTGTAGAGATGACTTTGATGACATGAAGATGCCTTGGCCTATAGAACCCTTTAGATTGAGGACTCTATAAGTTGAGTGTAAGTGAGCTTGTGATGGTCTGTCCATAAACTGGCTCAGCACATTTACTGCATATGTGATGTCTGGCCTGGTAATGGTCAGGTAGATGAGTCTTCTATAGATTGTGGGGTCTTGTAAGATCTCTTTTGTGGTATGACTCAATTTGTGATTTAACTCAATGGGTGTGGAGGCAAGTTTGGTGCCGAGCAATCCTGAGTCTTTCAAGATCTCGAGGGTGTACTTCCTTTGGCAAACATTTATTCCAGCTGATGATCTTGCAATTTCTAGTCCTAGGAAGTATTTGAGGGGTCTAAGTTCCTTGATCTTGAATTTTCCATGGAGGTGAGCCTTGAGTAGATCAATTTCTCTTTGAGAATTGCCTCCTATTATGATATCATCCACATAAACTAAGTGTGCTGTTAAGGCTCCTTTTTTATTCCTTTTGGTGAATAAAGAGTAGTCAGATTTAGGAGTTATTCTACGTAGAAGCCACTGTAGCGGTGCACTCGTTGCACACGCTAAGTGGCTTAGTGCACCGCTACAGTGACTTCTTGTTTATTTTTATTTTCTTACCGCCCTTTTTATTTGTCTCTCTTCCCATTTTCTTTTCTTACCATTCAAAATTTTCATCCCATCCCGCGAAACAGCCCCTCCTCCCTCGCGTCGCCTCCCTCTGCCCAGTGTCACCCCGCGACGCCGTCCCTCTGTTTAGCACCACCTCGCTTAGCTCTCCCGTCTACCCAGCGCCACCACTCCACGCGAGGGCATTGAATGGAGTTGTGCCTCCAGCGAGCTCATCGAAAACCCCTTTCTTCTTCATTGTGAAGCGCTGTGAATCCCTCAAGTTTCCTCACAAAACCCACGAATATTGTTCTTCTTTTCTATGAATCGCTAAGTGGCGCTGACGAAGTCAAAAACCCAACATTCCAAATCTGCTTCTCTGTGAATCGCGGAACTCAGGTTCAATTTCGAGACCTTCTTCTTCTTCAGAACATTCTCTGCGATTCTTTTAGTCCCCTCACGTGCATTGTGATTTCCCTCATGGGCATTGTGATTTCCCCTTCCTTCATTCGCTTACACTGCGATTTTCCACCCGATGTGATTTCCCCCATATCAACTGGCAAATTCTGCCGAAGAATAGGCATTGGGTAAGCAAGGGCAAGAGGGGGAGGAACAGAAGGCGCTGGGTCCGGTAAGCTTCGATCCGAAGTTTTTTTATTTGTGATATGTTTGATTAATTCTTCAATTTTCACTATTATTGGCCTTTGAACCTCAATGCCAAGGAACTGACTTTTTAAAAAAAAATTTTAACAATTTTTTTGGCCGCATAAAATTACACTGGTTACCGAGAGAGTATAGGAAAAAGAATGAGAATGGAGGATCAAAGTTCTTTCGTTTATACTCTGCATGGTCTTTTCTTTTTTGAAGGTAAAGCCTGCGTAAGTTTGCTGAGAACCTGGAGGAAGATTGATGTTTTTGTAAGGTTTTCTAAGAACTGAACATAAGGCTGGTTTCAAACATTTGATCATTTTCATATTGCAAGTATTCAGTGAAAGCGGATGTCATAAACTCTAATTCTATGGCCATTTCTGATCAGGTAAAATCTCTCCCATGTATTTTTACTAGTATTAGAAAGGGTGGTTCTTTGAAATTGGCCTTTTTGTAGGATAGCTAGGGAGGTAGGATTATTAGATCATGTTGGAATTGGAATGCAGAGGTGGGATCCTTCTAATACAACGTTATTGTTTTGATATATGTGATGTTAGCTTTAAGGGAAGACGGAATTCTGATATAGTTATCTCATATCTTTTTTTTTACAAGCATATTCTAACCATCCTGAGAGGAGAGTTCAGAGGGCCATAGACATGATCAATTTTTTTTTTTTTTATAAGTATGTTGAATGGATAGATACTTACCTCCATTAAACGACTTTTCTGTAGACATAATTGATTGAATGGGAGCAAAAGGTCAATGAAATTCAAAGTTGGATCTGTAGTGATTTAAGTATTAATGATCTCATGTTGCAATTGATACAAACTAGTCACAAATCACGATTGGATCGTAATCCTTTCCTATTGTAAAACAGGTTCTCCTCTAAACCCAAGTTGCCTAACTATCTCAAACATTATGTCCCTTATTTTCTAAAACACCTCTATTGATGAAAATGCTCGAGATAGGAAGGGCTAGTCATTTAAAATATTCTTCCTAGACATTCTTGCACATTGAGTGGATCATTCTTGTGGCTTTTGGTCAAATAGCGAGTTCATAGATTGCAATCTCATCTGATCCGTATGTTACTTAGCAATTAAAAAAGCATATAGGAATAATTTAAAAACAAGGAAATTGTTTACATCATTACTTGTGATATTATTACAACTTTTCTTTTCAAATGCTGGGAGATATAATTTTCCTGATTTAAAATCAAAGGGTCTTGCTTAAATGGAAACAAAAAACTACATCTCCAACTTGCATTTTATGAACTGGGACATCCTAAACCCTTCATCTAGCAAACAATCCTATAAAACTGGCCCACCATTAATTTTTAAGGGCATCTCCATTGTCAAGGCAGCTAGCTCTTTCTTAATAATGCCAATGGAGTTTTCAACCCATAAGCACATAAAAGACTCTCCTTTTCCCTTTTTAAGTACCAGCAGACCCAATACCCAAAACTCATCTTTTCAAATGCCAACTGAAAATGAAGCTAAAGAGAATTGAAGCTAATTTTTCCAACCGCTCAGTTGTTTTTTCCTGTAAAATCTCAAGGAATAGCAATCCAGCTTAGGCCACCAGAGCATGAATAAAACAACCAAAAAATATTAATTGACGACAATATATTACAAAATACTAATCGATCCCTATAAAGGTAGCATCATGATTGGGCATTTCTAAACTTTTCCGAGACAAAACTGTCATATGAGCATCCATTACTACTATCTTTAAAATTTTTCTTATCATTCCTTCTGGATATATTTTAGTTTTTGATTTGGGTGTACTAGCTATGTATATATTATTGAATAAATTGGTATGTAAATATTTTATACAAAAAGGTTCACTTCATTTGACCTAAAGATGAATGGTTCAGTAGTTCATGCATGTAATGGTCTGAAATAAATCTCTTTGCATATACATAAGCCTCTCTGAATCTCGAAGCCTTGAATTGATGAGTGGTGCAATCACAGATCGGCTTATACATGTGATGCTTGATCGGAGCCTAGATGATAACAATATTGATCTTGGATCACAATTTTGCTGTTATTAATGTCATTTCCAAGCAAAACTTGATTTCCCCATTAAAGATCTCGTCGGTTTGGACAATGTTCACTCAAATTTGAAACTTCAGCTACAATGTATTGCAATTTAAGGATTAGAGAGGTATGTTTTGAGTGTATAATGCTTTCTTTTTTAGCATGTTGTACCACTTTAATGTTTAGAGAGATGACTGCTATGGACATTTTGCTTTTGAATTTGTCATATTTAATGTTGAAATTCTTAGTTGTATGGAAGGACAAGCAAGATGCCAATTCTTCATATTGGCCAATATACTTCAATTGATAGAGGAGCAAATTCTGACAAGAGAATGCAATTCGGAAGAAGGAGGATGATCCTGTATTGCTGTGTGAGTTGTGAAGCTTAGAAAAAAGAAGATAAAGTAATAGAAAGAGAGAATGATCTTCACAAGCTTGAGGACGAACTTTGAAAGTAGATTGTAGAGAATAGATGTGCACATATATTATTGTGTTTGTACTAAGTTTTATCTATTGTAATAGTTTCTGGTTGGTTCGGACTATTTCTGGTTGGTTTTATCATCAATGTGTACTGAGTTTTATCTATTGTTGAAGATGAATTTAGTACCTTTTTTTTCTCTCTATTGCTTCATAAGAGTGCAAAGCACAGGATGTGACTGAGATTATGATTGTAATGTACTAAAGGTACTAGAGGAGGTCCCATGGATTTCTCATGAATTTTTTAATATAGCCAAAACGTTTGAGCAAGGTTAAACCTGGTTGATCGTTTCAAAAGCAACCATGACTGAACAACATTTTTCTTTCTTTTGACTAAACAAGAAATCATGGTTAGACAAAAAATAAAGTGCAACAGCCAACAACTAGCAAGCATCAAAATCTAATATGGAGTCTCCAACCATTACATTTACTTACCAATCAGACAAATATCATGTTTTGGCATACAGTGGCAAACAAGGGGCTAGAACATAAAACCCATGCCAAGAAAGAGTATTACAACAAGCTACAAATTGCAAATTACATTACAACCAACTACTCCACAATAACAATTAAATGAAAACAACACAAATTCTGAAATGGCCTCAACTTCTCCATTGAAGGACCTCTTTTCATCACATTGTATCTTCATCTCCTGCACCATAAAACAAAACAAGGGACGGTGAGCATTACTTAAATAGCTTAAACGAAGAAAAAGTGAGGACTTTCAATAGCTTTCAAATTATGTTTTTCAAATACTCCCTATTGGGTTTATATAAGTCTAACTCATAAAAAAGGATTGTATGCTTTTGTTGTGGTTAAATCATTTACATGTACTGCATGAACGGAAGTCAGTCTCTAATAAATCAAAGGTTGATGATGGGCAAGAACAAATAATCTCAAGCTGTTTGGTTCAGTATTTCCATCAAACACATGGAAATTAAAATTATGATGAATTATGAAGGTTAGGCCTTGTCCAAAAACCAAACAAAGCTTCAGGCCTTAAAACTTATGTGTTGATGCTATGGAAATTAAAACAAAGTTTCAGGCCTTATCAAGAAAAAAATCAAGCAGTGAAGAAAAAAATCAACCAGTTAAATTGAATATTCTTTTAATATGATTTTGTAGGATATTGAAGATGAGTATTAATAGTGAAGAACTTGAGATAATCTCTATGTGTGATGGATTTGTACAAGATTGAAAGTTCACTTACTGACAATGAAATGGTAGAAGATCAAAATGATTCAAACTTACTATGGAATTCAATGACTTTTCTTTAGTCCTCACACTGCGGCAATTTGGCAAACACCTTTCCTTCAAATATTCAAAACCTTCTATTTTGCATCCAAGCTGGAAAACCAAAATTCAGCAATTGTCACAAACTAGTATTGGAAAAAAAAAAGTGAAGAAAAGAATGAAAGACGTCTTTAAAAAAATTAATTAACCATAAAAAACAAAAAAGATTTGTGTATTCCACAATCCTACTGAAATAGTAAAAGACATTTATTTGTCTCATTGTATGACCTTGGAATTCAGACTTCTTTTTAAAATTTTTTATAAGTATTGGAATTCAGACTTGGGTTTCTATTTTCACGTTTTGAGGCCTAGAGTATTTTCGAGGCAAGGATGAACTCTTAAGTCTTAACCCAGAGATAACCTGAAACCCCCAAATATTGCATCCCAAATTTCATTAAACCTGAAACAGAGTGGGTGAAAACCTGAAAATTTTCATCCCCCAAGTACTGATGTCAATTCCAATATGAGTGATAAATGAAGCCAATTTGCCTTGCGCATTTTCAGCCATAGTTCTATTACACTCAGAATTTACAAATGATGGAACTTAGCAATCCATTGTAGTGTACAATTCAATCTAGTAAACAAGCTACTACAGTTTCATTTGATGTAAAAGTAACAATATGGTAGAATAAGCAAGTTCCAGGCTCAGCAGTTTGTTACAAACAGAGTTACTTGAAACTTTAGCTAACAACAAACACAACGTACAGAATTATAGAAAGGTTACATTGTCTAGTACTAGAAGCTACCCTCTTGGATAAAAAACACTCAGTCTCTAAGAGGGAAATCAAACCTTACGTTTTCTTAACCTTAAAGCCCACACAATTAGATATGTTTACTTAATAGATAGAACATAGTCCACACGATTATTGAGTTGAGTTTCCGATATGCCTGCCTCTGTTTCTAGCCTTACCTGGCAAGATGCATATCTAGACGCAGGGACGTGTGCTAGTTTCCCAAATGTCTGTGTTTAGCCTAAAATTACAGAGAAATGAAGAGACGTGTTTGCCCTAGAATCATAGATAGAAAAATAGATGGAGTAAAGAGGGAGAGAGGAGCATGGACTTTTCCCTAGAATCACAAAGAGATGACTAACCCGACGAGGGAGGAAGACGCAGGTCTCTGATGAGTTGCCCAGCAACCATCTCTGATGGAGGAACAAGCGGACTGGAAGGGGGTGAAGGGGGGGAGTGGGGGTGCGATTCAGTGGGAAGGGGATGGGGGAGGAGGAAATCAAATGTGCAGGGGTGGGGGGAGAGTGCAGATGAGAATGTGGGCTAGGGATGGGGGAGGAGGAAATCAAACGTGGATCTCAAATGGGTGAAATCTGAGAGAAGGAACGTGTGAGACTTGGTTTTGTTCCAGGGAGTTTTTAGTCATTTCAGTTAAGCCACGTATGGTGTGCTTTGGCTGCTCTCTAAACAGTTGCTTCTCCCCAGCTTTTTTCCAGATTTAGATTGATTAAAACCAATGGCAATGAGTGAGTTGGAGAATTTCGAAAACCATTGCCTTGATGCTTGTTTAAGGCCATTGATGGACTTATTCAGCTTGTATACTAGTTTCTCCCCCTCAAGCTACTCTCTGTGAATGTGATAGCCAGGTGTTAGATCCATATAAATTTCCTCATCAAGATCCTCATGCAAGAAGGCATTATGAACATCCATTTGAGATAAAAACCAGTTTTGAATGGATGCCAAGGCAAGAAATACTCGAACTGTGTTGAGCTTGGCCACTGGGCTGAAGGTCTCTTGGAAGTCAAAACCTTCTCTTTCGGTGTATCCCTTTGCTACAAGCCTTGCTTTGTGTCTTTCAAGGGAGCCATTAGATTTGAGCTTGACTGTGAAAACATATTTACAACCAATTGCAGTTTTGGTGGGGGGAACAGAAGTAACAGTCCAAGTGTTGTTCTCTTCTAAGGCACTGAGTTCACTGTTGATGGCATCCTGCCAATACTTGAATTGGACAGCTTCACTATAGGAGGATGGCTCAGAAAAGGATGAGAGGAAAGCAGAAAAGGAATGGTGGGATGGAGAGAGATGTTTGTGGGTCAAGTGATGGTGGAGTGGGTGAAGAGTTGTAGAGGATGTATTGATGAAGGGATAGGAGGTTGCTGTTTGAAGTGATATTGGTGGAGATAGGTAGATTGATGTCTTTCTCTTGTGGATTTTCAAAGGGATGGGTTGATAGGCAGCTCTGGTTGTTGGGGTGAGGGAGGAGGTGATTCAAGGGAGGTAGGAGGGGAAGACATAAGGGGCTGAGGTGTCTAGGATTGTGATTGGGTGGAGGTGAGTCATCTGTTGGGACAGGTTGTGACATGGAAGTTGATGAGAATGTGTCATCTAGCAGTGCAGGAGGGAGTACAAGATTTTGAGGGAATGAGAGAGGAGGAGAAGGAATGGAGGTGGAAGATTGAAATGGAAAGACAGGTTCATGGAATATGACATTTCTGGAAATGAATGTGGAATGAGTTTCCATGTCATAAAGTTTATAACCCTTAACATTTGCAGGATATCCTAGAAATATGCAGGGTTTAGCACATGGTTCAAACTTAGTTCTATGGTGCTTGGTAGTACTAGCATAACTCAAGCATCCAAAGACTCTAAGGTGAGAATATGAAGGTGGTGAGGAGAAGAGAACTTCATAGGGAGATTTATTTGAAAGAAGGGGTGTGTGAATTCTGTTGATAATGTATGCAGCTGTTAGAACTCCATCGCCCCAGAATTGAGTGGGCAATGTAGCTTGAAAGAGAAGAGCTCGGGCCACATTCAAGAGATGTTGGTGTTTCCTCTCAACAACATCTTCTGTTGAGGGGTATACACACAAGATTTTTGGTGAATAATTAAATGATCTTTATAAAAGATTGCCATATCAAATTCAAGACCACTGTCAGTCCTGATTTTCTTTACTTTCTTATTGAATTGAGTGTTTATGAGCAGGAAGAATGATTGCAAAATGGATCTTGTATCAGATTTTAGTTTCATTAGAAAGATCCAAGTCACTCTAGAATAGTCATCCACAATAGTTAGAAAGTAATGAAAACCTTGAAGTGAGGCTTGAGAATATGGTCCCCATATATCACAGTGTATTAAGTCAAAAGGGAATGAACTAGAGGACACACTTGAAGGGAAACAAGATGCCTTTGCTTGGCCAAATGACAGATTTTACAATGGGAATGATCTTTGGACTTTACATTAGGAATATGAGAATGAATTAAACTCATTCTTTGTGAAGACAAATGTCCTTATCTGAAGTGCCATAGATCAAAGTCTTGCTGTGTGACAGCTTGATTGAGTCGAGTTTGATTTGAGAGAGTTGAAGGAGGATTGATGTTGTTGTTATGAGGACAAGGCAGTAGATAATATAGACCAGTATGGACTTTAGCAAGTCCAATCATCATCCATGAAGAGAGGACCTGAATGAAGCACAAATCATTTGAGAAAAATAGGCAAATATTTGGTTTTTGAGTGAGCTTACTGACTGAAATCAAATTGAAAGTAAACGAGGGTACACATAGGACATCAATCAGGGCTAAAGATTTTGAAAGTTTGACAGTGCCTATGTGTGTAACTTGAGCCTTGGTACCATTAGGGAGCTGTACCAAGGCTTGAATGCAAGAAGGGGGCTTGTCAAAACATGAGGTGGAGCACACCATGTGATCAATGGCTCCTGTATCCATGATCCATGGTGTGTTATGAACATCATATTGTTCATTTCAAGAATGTGAGTTGTGTTTGCAGTGTTTTATAGAACTAAGATGAAAATTGTTTAACAGGCAATGAGAGAGTGGTGAGGCAGTGATATTTACCTGCTAAGTTTGAGTAGGGTGTGATGGAGGAGCTGGTTTCAGGAGTGTCTAGTTTAGCAGAAGCAGGAGTAGGCAGAATTGGTTTGGTTTGTCCCAAGTTCAGCTGAGGGAATTGAGCATTGACAAGAGCCATGAGGTGCTGTGCTTGTGCCTGAGAGAGATTCAACTGAGAAGCACTTGCAACAGATGCTTCTTGAGGTGATGAGACAACTTGTGCAGCAACTTGATTTGCAGAATATGATGTAGTAGGATTATTTCCAAATTTAGTCTTGGTAAATTTAAAGTTTGGTGGGAATCCTATTAATTTATAGCACTTATCCTTCGTGTGCCCAACTTTACCACAATGGTGACAAATCAAATCTGATTTTTTCCTTTTCTTTGGAAGATTTTGGTAGGCTAAAAGGGCAGAAGATTCAGAGACAGGTATTACTGTATTTCTTACCTGCCTTTGTCTTTCTTCTTGCAAAATCAGTGAAAAGGTCTTGTCTAATGAAGGTAAGGGACTTAGTAAAATGATTTGCCCCCTCACAGAATCATAGCTATTATTTAAGCCCATCAAAAACTTAAAAACATAATCTCCTTGTTGGACCTCACCAGCAGTTTTCAAAGCATCACAAGTGCATTTTCCATAAGTGCAATAAGGGAGTGGTCTGTAGGTGTGTAGTTCATCCCAAATAGCATTAAGTTGTGTGAAGTAATCACTTACAGAGAGATGCCCTTGAACAATGCTACTGAGCTTGTGCTGCAGGTGATAAATTCGAGCTTCATCAGGTTGAGCAAATCTTTCTTTGAGTTTGTCCCAAACCTGCTTAGCTGAGGTCATGAAAAATACCTTAGAAGTAATATCCTTTGAAACAGAATTCAGGATCCAGGCCAACAAAATGTTGTTACACCTCAGCCAAGATACATATGAGGGATCTGTTAACTCAGGAGTATTAATGGTGCCATCTAGTAAGCCTAGTTTGTTTTTTTATTGAAATGGAGAGCTGAAACGACCTGCTCCAAGATATGTAATTCGAACCAGTTAATGGAGGTGACACAATGATAGTATTAGCATTGTCACTATGATGTAGGAAAAATGGACTATTTAGGTCCTCAATAATGGAAACAGGAGAAGAGGAAGAGGAGGAAGTCATGGCTTAAGAGATGAAATTAGTTTGTAGATTTTAAGCAAACACAGCAGGACAAATAGCCTGCTCTGATACCATGTTAGAAGTAAAACAAGAATTGAAATGGAAATTCAATATGGAGAAAGGCTAATTCTCATTTCATTGAGTTAAGTTGATACAAGGTTCTGCTACATCTATATATCTATATACATTATAGAAGGAAAACTAAAGATCGAAAAGAAGAATCCTAAAGTTAACTTTTTATTATCTACTGTTTTACAAGAAATCTACTACAGTCTATTTCCTTGTCATTGCTTTTCATTTCTTTGTTTTCTTTTGTGCATAGTCAGTGCAGCTTTTAAGTTGACATGTCGCCCCATGCTTCCCGTTTGTTGTTTTACTTTTCTGTGCCAGTGCTTTACACTTTTCTTCTGCTGCATTGTGCTTTTCACCAACTTGTTTGCTGCATGGTGTTCTCTGTATGCTGCAGTGTACTTGTGCAGTGTCTTCATGCTGTACACTGCAGTGTCTTCATGCTTCTTTTCTTTACATTCATCTTCTGTTTCGTGAGAGAGGCGGTGTGGTCAACCTAGGCTGAGTCATGGGAAAAGCTCCATATAGAGCTTGACACTGCCAAATTAGAGCTGAAGGCACTCGCGGCCAAGTCACTTCAGGATGAGCTTCTGAAGTTTGACACTGACTACATGAAGTTGGCAAAGTCCCCCAGTTGTCGTGAGGGAGGTTGACAAAGTTGGTCAATGAGCTGATAAACTTGCCAATCAACTGTAAGAGGCAAAGGATGAGGTAACCCACATTTCTCCCTAGCTGTTTACAACCCTTCTAGTTCGGAATTGAGCCTAGGGAATTGGTGATAACTTTGGTGGCCAACCACGAGACGCACTTAAGGGCTTTGGATTGGTGTGGTGTTCTCCTCAATACCACATTTTTAGCTATACTGGACTATCTCAAGGCCGATGTAATGCCTGGTACTTAAGCTTTCTTTACCCAACCACTTCTTCCTCCTTCACCTGGTCATAGCCTGAGGGCCTGGTTTTCAGCTTAAGCTTTACAGTTTATAATTGGATTTTATTCTTTTGTACATTACCATTGATAATGAGATCTATAGTAAATCGTGCTTCCCCTTTGCATTATGGTGTTTGTGTTATGATATTTTCTATTTATGCTTTTAGGCTTTTTGGCTTGGTGTTTCTCTTGTGTCATTCCTTTTTCCCTTTCATCTTTTTTTGTACAAGATATCACAAAGGGTGTTAAGCCACTTGAGGCCGACGTAGGATGCTTTTGTTGTTACCTTGCAACATGGATGTTAATGTGAGCGCTTGCTCTCCATTGTAGGGATCATGTGATGGGGTAACCTTAGGTGTTATCTCATAGCACGAGTGTTAAAAATCTAGCACTTGTTTAAGGCTCGCTTGCTTTAGGCAGAGATTGTTGATCAGGACAAGTACCTTTGGTTATACCCTACAGTATGAGTGTTAGACTCAACCGGTGGTTTGTTAACCTTTAGCACTTACTTGCCTTAGGCGGGAATCTATTACGAGGCACCTTTAGGTTTTACCATGCAACGCTAGTGTTAGACTCGATTGCTCGTTTGTGGTGTAAGTGTTAGACTCTAGCACTTGCTCGCCTTAGCTAGGAATTGTTGGCTGGGTGGCTTCATTTGTTACCCCACAACATGAGTGTTAGACTCTATTGTTGGTTTGTGGCACAAATGTTAGACTCTAGCGTCCTTAGTGGTGGAGGTGTTGACTCCTCTCAGCACAAGGTCCCTAACCTTGAATGTTTTATGTTTGACTCTCTTGTTGAAATACTATGCAATCCTCTTTCACATTGGGCTCTTTCCTCTACTTCTTTCCTTTTCTCTTCTAGCATGTCTAAGTTCCCTTCCAAGCTCTTACTATTTGTTTCTTCACAATAGTACTGAACTTGGTCCGTTGGGATGGCGATCTCAATCGACATCACTGCCTCACTACCACACATCATAGCAAAAGCAATCACACACTTGTTGGGGTCCTTCTAGTAGTTTTGTAAGCCCCTAGAAGCTTCTCGCTAGGCTCTGTTCCAATCTTCAAGCCTATTTTTTATAATGTGGAGAATGGTTTTATTCGTCGTCAACTTGACCATTCTCCTGCGGGTGGTTGAGGGAGAGTACCTAAACTTCATTTCCAATTCTGAGCACCACTCTTAGTACTAATCATAATCAAACTGTCAGTCATTGTCTGAGACTATGGAATGAGGTCTGCCGAACCGACACATGATGGACTTCCAGAAAAACTTGGCAATGCTCCCACTATAATTGTTGGTAGGACTTCTACTTCCTCCAACTTCGTGAAGTAATCTATGGAGACAACTGAAAACTTGGAACCTCCTTTTCCTGTGTACATGAGTCACACTATGTCTACCCCCAATTGTGCAGGGCCACAGTCTTGACATTCTAGTTGTTTCGAGAGGCTATAGGGCACGACCATGTGCATTTAGTACTTCACATACTTTTTAACAAGCTCTTTCGTGTCCATGAGCGCGTTGGACTTATAATACCCTACCCTCACGACTTTTAGTACTAAAGATCCGCCTCTACGTTTTGGTGTATCTCTCACATATAGTGGTACTTCCCGGGATATGCAGTGTAGGAATAGTCAAGCAAAGCCCCTTCTGTAGAGTACTTCTTCCACCATTGTGAACCGGGAGGCTGACCTTCCTTGCCTTCATTTGACCCTCTAGAAGCTCCCCTTTGGTCAGATGCTTCCTTATGTTCTACGTCCACTAGGGACGGCCACTTCTATCTTCAAGACCTCAGCCCCAATGTATGGGGTTTCCAACCTACACAGTTATGTCTTAAGGAGCAGGAGACTGTTAGACAGAATAGATATAATGGAAATTCACCTCAATAGTATTTCATTGTATTGTATTGTTCTTATATACACAAAGAAAATGAATAGAAAAAGAATAAAGTTTGTTACAAGGCATAGTAGAGAATAACAGAAAAATATTCTCTACAGTTGTGCACTGTCTGTTGGTGAGGTATTTCCTTCTTGCATGACAGACTTTGATATGGGATCATATATCTTTATACGCCCCCTCGAGTCCAAAGGGGTGTCCACAACTTTGAGACTCATCTTGAAACGAAGAAATTTATTAGCTATAAGGGGCTTTGTTAGAACATCAGCAACTTGATCTTTAGAGTTGATAAAGGAGACTTTGAAGGAGTGGGCAGATACTCTATCACACACAAAGTGGTAATCAATGTCCATATGCTTTGTTCTTGAATGAAACACTGGGTTTGCAGCTAGATACGTGGCCCTAAGATTATCACATCACAAGGTAGGGGCTTGAGATAATGAGATACCAAGTTCAGAGAGAACATTTTTTAACCAAATAACTTCAGCTGCAGATGAGGCAATGGACTTATACTCAGCTTCAGTTGATGATCTAGCCACTGTTGGTTGCTTTTTAGAGCTCCAAGAGATGAGATGGTTGCCTAAATAGATGCAAAAGCCACTTGTTGATCTACGGTCATTAATACATCCACCCCGATTTGAATCTGAATAAGCCTGTAAAGTCAAACTAGACTTTGATGCAAAAAACAGTCCATCATTGATAGTGGCTTTTAGGTATCTCAAAATACACTTGACTGCACTCCAATGGGGTAATTTTGGTGAATGCATGAATTGACAAACCTTGTTTACAGAAAATGATAGATCGGGTCTAGTAATAGAAAGGTATTGTAGACCTCCTACAATACTGCAATTCAGGGTAACATCCTCAAAGTCAGGGGCATCAAGTTTAGACAATTTTAAAGAGGCAGCCATAAGAGAAGACATGGGCTTTGCATTTAGCATGTTACTGCGTCCAAGCAAGTGTTTAATATATTTCCTCTAAGATAAGACAATGCCATCCCTAGTGTAATCAACTTCAATGCCAAGAAAAAAAGATAAGGTGCCGAGGTCTTTAACAGGAAAAGCACTTCCTAAGTCATGAACTAGACTGGTAATGGCATTCGGTTTTAAGGATGTAATCACGATATCATCAACATATATGAGTAGGTAAATGTGAACATCATTATGAACAAGAACAAAAAGAGAAGGATCTGCTCTAGATGCACTGAAACCATAATCAAGAAGCCAAGAACTTAACTGAGCAAACCATGCTCTTGGAGCTTGCTTTAGTCCATAGATGGCTTTATTGAGTTTGCAGACGTGAGTGGGCCGAGAGCTATCAATGAAGCCTTGTGGCTGCTGCATATAAACATCTTCTGTTAGTGAGCCATGTAAGAAAGCATTGTCTATGTCAATTTGGCGCAAAGGCCAGCCTCAAGAAGTAGCAATGGACAACACCAATCGAATTGTAGAGGGCTTTACTACAGGGGCAAAAGTATCATGAAAATCAACACCATATTGTTGATGAAAACCCTTGGCAAGTAGGCGTGCCTTCCTTCTCTCAAAGGATCCATTAGCTAGTGTTTTTGTACAAAATACCCATCGTCAACCCAAAACATTTGTATGAGGAACAGGGGGTACCAGTGACCAAGTTTGGTTTCGGAGTAGAGCAGCATATTCTTGGGACATAGCACTTTGCCATTCAGTGTGCTTCGTAGCTTCGGAAAAACTTGAAGGATCGTCTAGAGTACCTGCAAAGACAGCAAGACAATAGCGAGTGGGATAGGGAGTAGTTCCATCAGTGTAGAGACGAGGATGGGAGGAATTTGTCTGAGCTCGAGTAATGATGGGAGAACGAGGTGTGACAAGCGGAGAGGTGGAAGAATGTGAAGGATTTGGGGAATTTGTAGCAGGTGTAAGAGAAGGTAGATTTGGCGATCGGGAGGTAGGAGATGAAGTTGGGGAATTAGATGATGAAGTAACTGGGCTTGGGTTGAGAAAAGAGGAGAGTGGGTCAAGAGTGAAAGAACTTGGATGTGGACCTAAGATGGATGAGTGAAAAAGAGGTAAAGTGGCGTGCTGTGTAATGGAAGAAGGAACAGTCGTAATGGGCCGGTTTTTGGAACAAGGAAAGGACGTTCATTGAAAAGAACGTCACGAGAGATATACAGCCTATTGGTTTGAAGATCTAAGCATTTATATCCTTTATGGGCTGAGCTGTATCCTAAAAGGAGGCATGAGGTGGACCGAAAATTTAATTTGTGAGGAATGTATGGGCGTAAGTTGGGCCAACATTCACACTCGAAAACTTTGAGAAATTTGTAATCGGGATCATGATTGTAAACCAATGAGCAAGGAGATTTATTTTTAAGAACCGGGGTGGGTAAAAGATTAATCAAGAAAACTACTGTCTCAAATGCTTCTACCCAATAAGTAAATGGGAGAGAGGAATTGGCCAAAAGGGTAAGGCCCGTTTCAACTATATGGCGATGTTTTCTTTCAATAAGGCCATTTTGTTGATGTGTATTGGGCATGAAAACCTATCATTAATACCAAGTTGTTTGCATATAGTGGTGAGAGGTTTGAACTCACCTCCACCATCCGTTTGTAATGTAACAAGTTTGGTATTGAAAAGGCGTCCAATGAAAGCCAAAAAGTGGAGAAAATTTGAGAGACATCAGATTTTAATTTAATGGGAAAGATCCAAGTAAAACGTGTATAAGAGTCAACAAAGGAAATATAGTATTTATAGCCATTTCGTGAGGCAAGATGGGTCGGGGCCCAGACATCAGCAGATAATAACTCTAAAGGCCTAGTATAATGGGCCTGTTTTGAAGGAAAAGGAAACTGGTGACACTTCGCAAGAGGACAGTCAGAACATTGAAAAGCTGAACTGGTAGAGGAAATTGGCAAGCACTTGGTGTGCTGTACACGAGAAACAAGAGCTAATGATGGATGCCCAAGCCACCGATGCCATTGATCAATAGAAGTTCTTTCTCCAATATGGACTGAAGGGGATGACTGAGAAGACACGGTAGAAGGGAAGATGTAGAGGCCATCATGAGTTAGACCTGTGAGGAGGAGCTTCCCTGTTTGCTTGTCCTTCACAGAGAAGTGAGTAGAGTGAAACTCAAAGAAACATGAATTATCAACACAAAATTGAAGAACCGAAACAAGGTTTTTAGTGATAGATGGAACATGCAACAGATTCTTGAGAATAAAAGAAGAAGAATTAAGAGAAAGAGAGGAGTCACCAAAAGTATGGATTGGAAGACCAGCACCGTCACCCACTCGAATTGTTTCACTACCTGCATATGCTTCAGATGACAAATTCAAGTTAGAGAGATCATTAGTAAGATGATGGGTAGCTGCGGAATCGGGGTACCAAACTGATTCATGAGATTGATTGTGCGTAGTATAATTTGTAGAGAAGTTTTTGGGAACTTCGAGTTGGTATGAGTGGCTGAAGTGATGACGACATTGGAGTGCGACATGTCTTGCTTTGTTACACACTTTACAGGTTGGTCAATGAGTATTGTATTGTTGAAAGGAATCGGAACTTGGTGGTCTGCAACCTCTGCCATTGTATGGATATCTGCCTCTACTGCGACCTTGTCGCCCTCCTCTGTTAAAACCACGACCACGTTGATCTTGTGAGGATGCACTGAAGTTTGTAGATGGCTAAAATGGGGAAATAAGAGATCTGTTTGTGTGTGACATTCTGTTCTTATGAATAAGCAGAAGTTGGTAGAGCTCATGGATGGAAATCAAGTCAGCTCGAGTGGTTATAGAAGTCACAAAGGATTCATAAGAGGGCCCTAGTCCATTTAATAGATATGTAATAAGTTCCTTATCTGTTAAAGGACTGCCAGTAGCTGCTAGAGAATCGACAAGAAGCCGAACCTTGTTAAAGAAATCTAAGATTGATTGTTCTCCTCGTGTGAGGTTTGTAAGTTGAAAACAAACTTGAAATTCTTTTGCCTGGGAATGGGATGAGAACATCGAAGAGAGGGATTCCCATAGTTGATGTGCTGTGGTAGAAGATAAGACATGGCCAAGAATAGATTCTGAGAGAGATGAGAAGAGTGTGCTGAGTACAAGTTGATCTGTACGTCTCCAAGAGTGAAAAGCTGGATTGATTTTTGGTGCTGTGCTAGTGGAATTAGGAAGAATTTATGGGGGAGGTGGGGAAGAACCATCAACAAAAGAAAATAGATCCTGACCTTGTAGGTAAGCAGTGATTTGTACCTTCCATAGAAGGTAGTTGTCAGTGGAAAGTTTTGTAGTAACAATGTGAGAGAAGGATGAGATAACAGAGGAATGAGAAGAGGGGGAAGAAGAGGAAGAAGAAGAAGAAGACGACGACATAGCTATAGTAGAATTAGAGGGACGTTAGTCGACTGGCTCTGGATACCATGTTAGATAGAACAGATATAATGGAAATTCACCTCAATAGTATTTCATTGTATTGTATTGTTCTTATATACACAAAGAAAACGAATAAAAAGAGAATAAAGTTTATTACAAGGCACAGTAGAGAATAACAGAAAAATATTCTCTACAGTTATGCACTGTCTGTTGGTGAGGTATTTCCTTCTTGCATGACAGACTTTTATATGGGATCATATATCTTTATAAAGACTACTCCATTCTTTAAGTGAGGCGTGTGAGTATGTTTGCTCACTAGATTTTTTCCCGAAGTATTTGTTAGATGCTAAAATACTCAAACTTGTCACACCATTCCCATACCTGTTGCAAATACTGCCTTAACTTGTCCCCATTTGCAAAATAAAGCCATGTCACATGGCTTACTACTAGCTAGGAGTTTGCCCACACACGGACTTCAGTTGCTCCCAAACATTTTGGGAGTTTGACAGTGCAGTTGGTTTTCTCAAATGCTAGTTTGAGAACAAAGTTAGCCTCGTTGTTGGGTATCTCAAATGCTAGTTTGACAGAGAAGTTGATTTTCTCTCCATGTTCCATTATAAGGAAAAGGCCTACTCACCCGCCACTATAACAAGATGAGTCGTTGATGTTACTTGCTAGACACTTCCTTAAACGCCCTAGGTATTTCTTTTGGGAAGTGGCTGAAGTTGATGATGAAATCCACCAAAATCTGTACCTTCACATCGTTGCTTGGTAGGTAGTGTAGACAACTTGCTTAGCTTGATTGACCAATGGACAAGCTTGCCCGAGGTATAGGGTCGGTATAAGGTGTTTCTTAGTGGATCCCCTGTTAACGCTCTCACGGTGTGCACCTAAAAGTATGGTCTCAATCTTCATACCATTACTAGTAGAGCGAAGGCCAGTAGTTCTATCCATGGGTTCTGTGTGTCTACTCCCCTCAACGTCCTGCTCGGATACTACACAGGCTTCTGGCTTTTTCCTTCCTCTTTTACTAGTGTGTCGCCCACCATTTGGTAATCGATAGGTAAAGGTAGGAAATTTGATTGAGCTTGGTTTGGTTGATGAGGGGAAAACAAGACAAGTAGACTTTTAGCAGCTTGAACATCTTTTAACAGTCATTATCCCACTTTTGGGTCTTCAATAACACCCAAAAAAATGGGAGACATTTTTTGTGTTTTTTTACTCCTCCCTCCATTGATTTGATTTTGGTCATATCTACTACTTTTCGGCTGCCATCAGGTGACACGCGCCCCACCACCACATTCATTAGTAACCGATCTACTGGGACGAGGCAAAGTCGTGCCAAAAAGCTCGGCGCGTGGCTTGTTTCCGCGCATGTTCCTCAAGCGCCGCTAGGCCCTGAAGCCTCCAACGGCTACTTGTGCCACACTTGAAGATTCCTCTCACCGAGATCTCCTTGATTTGGCCTACCTCGACTCCATCTCACTAGCGCGTGGTTGCCACGCGGCACCACAGATGCGCGGGAAAGCGGATGACTGGCCGCAGATCAGCTCATCCGATGTTGTGCTTTCTACTATGTTATTGCTTTTCCTAACCAATGATCTTAGGAAAGTGATTACGGATCTCTTCAAAAAATATTTCAGGATAACAAACTTCAGTGCACCCAGCACCATCATCGCTTCCAGTGGAGGCTCCATCACCACTAACGGTGGTTCCATACTTGACATAACTTTGCGAATTGCTTATTTTCGTATTTTAAGACGGCATCCTATTTGTAGGACATGGGTACGGACTAAGAAATTGTCTCAAAACCTTTCTTTTTTCTTTTTTTCCACCTCCTTTGCACTGTAGCTTTTTATGTTGGGGCTTTTGTTGGAAAACCCCACCCCCTCCTCATGTATCATCATTTCCGTTTTTAATAGAAATTTGCTGGCTTAGAAAAAAAATTCCTTGTAGAATTAGAAATAATACAAGCAAATAGGATAAATAGTACTACCACCGATATTTTATACTCAAAATACAAATAGAAAATATTCTCAAATTTTTTGAAATAAATATGTTACTTAATTTTAATTCTAATCTTTTGTAGTTCATTTAATTCTAATGTTTTGCAGTTCATAAATGTTCAAAATAACATGCATGGTTGGCCATGATCACTACAAGGAATATGGCTTTTACCGGCGTTTCATACTCGCCGCAACAAGCCATTAAATCGTCGCAAATCTAACTTTACCGGCAATTAATGCTTCACTGCAGAGTGGTTGCCAAAAAAGAGACTGAATAAAGTGATTGTTGCGTTCTTCCAGTAATCGTCGCTACTAATATTATTTGCGGTGCATTCATCTTCGCCGGAATAGGCCATTTTACAAGCCGAGAAAATGGTTTCAAACCTGCACATAAAATGTTGAAAATAGTTATTACTGGCTCTTCTTATACGCCACAATAGATCATGGAATCGCCGCTAATAATATCGTCAATTTAGACATCTCGCTGGCAATGTTCCTCTATTCCGTAAAAAATGTTCGCTGCATAAATTTATTACCGAAGAAATCAACTTCTCCATCATTTGCAGCACTTCAGTAATTCGCTACAAATTATCCTCTTTTGTAGCGAAATATTCATCGTCGCGTAAGACTTCCGGCGATCATTCTGGACTAGTTACTGCTGCAAAAAACATGTAGACATTTGCAGCAGTGTCTTATTTCGCTACAAATGTCTGTGTTCTAAATGCATTACACATTTACCAGCAATTCTTTAAAATCACTGCAAATAGATGAACCATCGGGAGCTGGCGTAATGTGCCTTTGGTATTGGCTTCCAGCGAGTCTCTAAAATCGCTGCAAATAATGTGAACCAACACCAAGATACCCATCATATACGAATTACTAAAATGCTATATGTACCTGCTTTGGAAGTCTATTCTAATTGTTTACAAACAATAAGTAACACGAAAACGTGCAGTCCTTGTCCAGAATGCAAAACCATATATAGCATAGATTTTCATATATATATGCATTTCCATAACAAACTTTTAAGTAAGAAGGAGTGTATTGAATCAAATCAACAATATTTGATATTTTGCCTCCCTCCCTATACCTTTGCTTGCTTATCATTGATCAGTTTAAGACTAAACTAATCAAAGATTTGTAACTATTACATGATGTCCAGATCAAACAGAATTTACAGACTTAATTCTAGGAAATTAGAAACTTCCAAAATACAAAGAAGTCAAGCATAACCCACTGAATCCAACTTAACAAAAAACTTATTGGCGTCAATATTAATGGCTAGTAGGGCTGAGGTGAGATAGGCAATGAGACTTTCATTCTCTAGGCAGTCATTCACTTCACAATTTGTCATCCACCATTCCTTGTCCATGATGGGTTGTACCCCAACATAGCTAATTCTTGTCACAATTTGATAAATTTGTCTCCACAACATGCATCCAGGATCAACACCTCAAGGAGCCTCTTCCCACAAAATACAACCACACATGTTTAATAGCCCACCGTTGCATCAACCAAACTCACAATTGTTATATAGTATCTTGCTGTAAAAGCACACACCCACTACTATTGAGTTTGCCGAGCTAGTGCAATTCCCCAGTCACTATTGCCAATGGGAGTAAAAAAAAGGGCATGCATTCAATTATGACATATACCTAAACATGCATGGAAGGAAGGGTTAATAAATCGAAACTATTATTAGCTGCAAGTACCAATTATGTAGAAAATGGGTACCAACTTAAGACCCAAAGCAAGTGAATTTAAATAAAATATGGTGAATTTGACCCCTTTCACTATTAAGATATTATTATAGGTTAAAGCAATAAATACTTTTCTGCCAATCTCCTCCTATACCCCCATCCCCTTTCCATGTCCAGTAACATACAATGAAGTTATATTACAATATAACTTCTCTGGCTACTTAAAATCTCTTTTGTATATACCAAAAATTATCAAATATGTAAGTGAAGGTTTAATGTTACTTTGTGGAATTGTCTAGCTAAAGTTAAATCACATAAACATGCCTAACTACTGAAAAGCCAAAATGGGGACAAATTTTGAACATGATAGGAACCTTGTGCTAATTAAAGAGAGAAGCCCAAGCTACAACCATTTTTTAGGCAAAGCATCACCATTCTCTCTAGTAGGTTGAAATATCAGTGAGTAACCTTGCATCCAAATTGCATGTTAGATAAAGAGCATATACGTGTTCGTATGCAATGCTTTTACCCGTATTTATAATGAGGGAATTAGGCCCAATAGTCTGGAAAGTTCTTATTTCATACCTAAAGGGTATAGTGTGACCAGTCCATGTGCAGAACTTACAACTCATCCCAGGTTCCCATTATAGTGCCCCAGTTACTTACAAGTCCTCCACAATATGTTGATCACAAACATATTAATATATATTCAATATCTACTTACCAAGCACTGCCTTAGAACTCTTGTTCACCACCCAAAACTTGTAATTACATAACCAAAAAAATAACTTGCCACCATTTACTTCAAAAAACACCATAAAAAAGCATGGATTCAGGTTAGTCTCTTTTAGTCACCATGAGTCTCTCTATGAGACTCTCCTTGTGACTGAATTGTGTTTACTAAACTACCCAATGTCTTGTCATACTCAGCCTGCCTCTCCAGAAGAACTCTAACGCTTGCCCTCAATTCCTCGAACTCACTCTTGTAATACTCGACCTCTCTTTTTTGGGTCTTTCCACTTCTTCAGCATAACGTTTCCCCGCTCACGATCTATTTTTTTCGTAGAGTTTGGTATTATCATCTCACCTAGCCCCCTAGCATAACCTGGTCTATATCCTAAGACATCCCTAAATACAGAAGCTGCTGCCTCTTTACTGCGTTGCTCATATTCCATATCAAGCATTTTGCTAACCATTTGTGACTGCCATCAGATTATGCCATCCGATTAGTCTACTCTTTACAAACAAAATAATAGTAAACAAAAACTATTTACTAAACTATAACTAGGCTGTTTTTGTGATACCTCGTATTTTATTTATATATATATTTTGAAAGATTATTTTATTTAAATTAAATATCGGTTCTCTTGTTTTAAATTTATTGTGTTTATCGTTAGTTTGAATTATGATTTTTTTTTAAAATTAAATTGTTTAATTTATTTTGATGGATTTGCTTTATATTAATTAGTGTTTGCATTTAAATTGCTCTTTGCTTTATTTTATTTTATTGTTGGATTTTAATTATTTTATTTATTAATATTGAGTTGTAGTGTTTTTATTTGATTTTTATTTATTTTTATTGTGCATTTTTTTCTTTTGTTGGACTTACTATTTTTCGGACTGGGCTTGTTTGGTTCAGTTTTATATTTTTTCTTTTGGGCCCAGCCCAGTCGGTTTCCAAGTCCACCCGTGTGCACCCCAACCCAATCCATTTTTTTCCCTTACGGCGTCGTTCTGCTCCAAGCCTTAGGCTCCTCTTCTTTCTTCTCTTCTTTTCTTCTTTCTTTTGTTCTTCTCCTCCTGCGCCGACGCCGCCGACTGCTTCCTCTTCATTTTCAGCCCAGTTTTCGTTCTGCCCCTCACCCGTGCGACAGCCTCTACGTTTCTTCTCCTTCATTTTATTTTATTTTTGTTTCTATGTTTATGCACCTTCAGTGCACATCCTCTCACCCGCTTGAAGACCAGCAGCCGCATCTCCTAGCATTAACGACGGAAACCACCGTGTGATAGCACTGCCAGCCCACACTCAGACTCTACATCACTGCACTGACCACCACTGTGCCAACCACCAAAAAGCTTTGAGGATTACTCTGTTTTTGCTTCACCGAAACAGAGCATTTTGTTTTCAGCCAGCTCCTTTTTCGTTCTTCAGCCACCTCACACGGTGCCAGCTTCCCCACGCCGTCATCTGCGGAAAGCGTCGACCGAACACCCCAGCCACCTCAGCCCGTCACTACTCCATCTTGGTAGGTCCCTCTCTCGGTTACCCCTTCTCTCTCTCGGCTTATTGTTCTCTCTCTCTCTCTCTCACCGTTCTCTCTCTAGCTCATCCCTCTCTGGTTCTCTCAGTGTGCGCTGTCCGACCAACCACATCCCGCCTTTCCAACGCCGCCTCTGGTTACCCTCGGTAAGCCCTTGCCGCCGCATACTGGTTTTATTTCCGTGTGTTTGCTTCCTCTGGTTTTATTCTTACAAGTTAACTATATGAACGTAATAGAAGGATGCTATTAGTTCTTTGCCCCTTCTGAATGCCTCATTGCCTCCAGGTTTATTGTTTAGGGTGTTATTAGTGGGTTTTTATATTGTACTTTGGGTTTGAAATTATTACGTGGGTTGCAGAGAATTTTTTTATTTGGACAAAGACGTGCGGTTTTATTTTGTTAAGTTGGTATTTTTTAAGAGATTGGTATTTTTATCGGAATATTTATTAAATAAATGCTGACCAATTTTTGGAATGATCAGTAAATTTAAAAGCTTATTTTGAATCCTTTTAAAAGAATATTTTTTTATTTAAATAAGAATAAGATTTTTTACTTATAATGATTTTTTTTTTTGATAAGTAAAAAAATTTTATATATCAAAAGGAGAAACCAAGTACACTGAAAGTATACAAGAAAACACCATGCCCAAAATGACCCAACAAGCCCCTAAAGACCCAAAAAGTCCATAAAAACCACCCAAAATACATTAGACCCGACCCAACCACTAGCTTCCCGTAGACTAAAACTCTACCCGATCACCAACCCTAACACCTTGATTCCCCCCTCCCCCGTCTTCACAATACCCTCCCTTTAGACTTTCCTCTAGATGAGCTACCACCCTTAGCGTCGTAGTTGATTGTCGAAAAAAGAAGCTGTAACTCCCTATTTTTCTTGAAACTTGATTTGGTTTCAAGCGTGCGGCTTGCCTCGATTGCAGTAATTAGTTTTTTAAATTGGTCTTCACATCCTCCATGTGAAATTTCCACAAACTGCTGAATCTCGTTAACTTTAGGCAAAATCCAATCTGCTATTGGAGGAAGAGAGACCAGGGGAGCCACAGTATCTAATTACACTTCTGACTCTAGACATTCCTCTACATAAGGCACCAACGTCAAATCCATTGGTTCTCTAGTAACTCCATTGGTTCTCTCTAATGGTGTCGGGGTCCCCATTGGAGATTCTGGGGTGACAACAAGTCCCTTCACCTCTGGGGTGATAGTGGATCCTACATCTCCTTCAGGCCTTGATAGTACACCCTTTTCCTTCAACTCTAACGGAGCCATAGTTTCTTCTAGGACCAAAGGTGTAAAACCAACTATCGATCTATCCTGTGTTACACGAGGCGAGTGACATTCCATTACTGGTGTCTCTACGCCAATACCCGATATAGATCCCGCTTCAAATAACCCTGATTTCCTTTTGACCCGCCATACTCTCTTGGATCTGGTTATAGGGATAGGGCTGAATCCAATCTTCCGTTTTCCTTTTTCTAAGTTTAAAGGATTCGGCCTGTAATGTTTTTACCACCCTATTGCCTCCAGCTGAAAGCTGGTCTATTTTCGTAGACAAGAGAGTTATTATTGCCTTCAACTCGACAAGTTGGGTTTCCATCTCCTTCAAAGAATTGTGCATATCGACAAGCTGGTCCTGCGGCATGATTTGCGGCCCCCCCACACTCTGAACCTCCGAAGCATGACCCGTCTTTAGAGCTGCCGCATAAGATCGCCTCGCCCACGAGGATGTACTTGGATCTTTCTCCATGTTCTCCCTCCCTGCCACACCACCTCCAGCACCTTGTCCTTCCAAGCCTTCACTCCCTCTCTTGCCGAAAGAAAAATGATGCAGCGCCTCCCCCATCCTTTTCTAGCCATTGCCCCCCTCTTCAGGAATGAAAATAAAATTCCTCCTCCCCCTAACACCATACTCTTCCACCGCTATATAACGTCCCCGAGCATTCGAGCAACGATGCACTGTGAAACTGCGTCGACCTTCCCGGACAGTGGAGAAGAAATCTTGTTTCTTATCCTTTGTGCACTCTTCCATGGCCTTGGCCAGCCATTGTATTGTTGTTGAGCCCAGAACCAACTTAGATATCACCCTTCGAATCCTTTCAGTAATGGCCAACATGCTCCCCTCCTTCACCAATGTAAAGGATTTAAATTCTATGACCAACTCCATAGAAGAACCCTTACTGACCCACTCCCCTTCTTCAATAATCATTCGTCATCTCAGAAACTAGATCAGAAGCTCGTTGGGAGCTACAAGCACTGCAGAGATGGTTGGACTCCAATTCGTGCTCACTGCAAGCAGTAGAGATGTCTTGGACTCCAGCTGCAAATCTTACTCACAGGAGATGCTGGAGTACACGCCGGAGCCTTCTGAGTCGACGGCACGACCAACAGAGCCTTCGGAAGGATCGCCGGAGTACTCTGAGAGACACAACAGTGAGATCTAGGACGCCGGAGGTTGGACCGACGCCAGACGACCCTCAGCGGAGTCGCCGAGGTCCGTCAGCTTTATCTGTGCCGACGGTGTGGTGTCTCTAGCCGGCAAGGGTGGGTGGCGGCAAATCTGGTTCCTTAAGAGTTTTCACGCTTCGTGGTGGTTTCTCTCTCCTCAGGACCGACGCCGGACGGCCCTCAGCGAAGTCGCCGGAGTCTGTCGGCTTTATCTGTGACGTCGATGAGAGGTCACTCGCCGACAAGGGTGGCGGTGGTTTCCTTAGGGTCTTACGTACGGAGAGAGTCTCAGCAGCGGGATTTGTAACTTTGCTTCACATTTTTATAAATTATAGTAGGATCTCCATAGTAAATAAGTTAGATTTTTTTTTTTTTTTTTTTATGTTTAGTTGAAGTTATTAAATGGACATTGATGATTTTAGAAATGGATGATATATTTTGAGGTTATAAGAATTTTAAGTTTTTGAGGAATTAAAAATAGGTAATTTTAGCATCTTAGGCTTAAATATTGAAATTCGTGGTTGATTGAAAATTTACGGGAATTACGTGATTATTTTATAGGTAACGATTGATAATTGTTCGACATTATTGAGGAAATTTTCAGAAAGTTAAGAAGTCTAGGTAAGCGGGGTTCCTATGCTAGACTTTGCATAAAATAAAAATGAACTGAGGTTGATTTATGAAAATGTGCATTATATATTTTGAAAAGAAATGTGAAAATAACCTCAGTTATTTGTTCGTCATCACTCATTGAACTTTGATGAAAGAGAAAGCATTTTTGTCATCGCTGGTGTAGACATGAGCTTATTTTTGGCATGCTATTTCTGACCAATGCAAAAAGAGTGAATATAAAAATTTGTGCATGATTATGTTTTGGATTTGTTTTGATTATGAAGATGATATAAATTTGTTCAGTACTCTGTTTGGATAAGATGTGATTTTCTGAAAACCTTAGCATTAATTTCTGATTTTGTATTCTGATTAAGTCTGATTCTGATGTTCTGCTCGATTTTCGTTACGGCCCAACTACGGGTAATAATAGTGGATACCACCTAACCACGGGTAATAATGGTGGATATGGTCTAACCATGGGTTATAATAGTGGATATGGCCCAGCCACGGGTATAATGATAGTTTATAACCCTACCACGGGGTGAAACATGGTATACGACCCAGCCACGGGTATAATGGTGGTTTGTAACCCTACCACGGGGGTTAAACATGGTATCTGTCCCGATGTGATATCTTGATATGATGAAGATGAGATCTCAGATTTTGATATGCCAAAGGATAGTTTTGAATGAAATTATTTCTGAATCTTCACTCTAATATTTTGATAACATGTTATGCTTCCGCACTCTGAAAATGAAAATATTTTGTTCTGTATTCTGATATCTGTAAATGCTCATGTTTACACACTAGCATATGTTCTTTGCTTACTGAGTTGTTGATAACTCACCCCCTTATCTCCCTATTTTTCAGATGATTTTGAATAGTTCAGCTAAAGATCAGGACTTTGGAGCTTGGGTGAGATGATTATTTAAGCATTGTGGATTACTCATAAAAAAATTTCTGAGCATTGTCTGTTTTTATTAAGAGATTTTATTAGTATTCTGATGACTTATTATTTTGGAGTCTATAAATATATTGATGAAATATGAGTTTAAGTGATATCTAGAGATTTTTTCTTGCTCCGTATTTCTCGGACTTCATATCTTCGTTTTTTACGTCGTTTCTGCGGCTAGGGTTGGGCCATGGCGGCACCCCATGCCCCCCCGGTTTCGGTGGGGGCTACTGTAGGGGATGGTGGAGGCTTGTCTTTCTCTCAGATTGTGTCAAAGTCGGCAGTGTCACCGGCGTTCAAACTGCAAATGCGTTATCCTGTTGATGTGGATGGTGAGCCCGGTTTCATCTTCTCGGAACCAGAGATGGCTAGGGCGGCGAAAGATTTTCGTTTTGCACTCGTTTTGAAATTTGTTCGTACCAGACCTTCCATTGATGATATACGGAGAGGTATCATACAGTCCTAGGGTTTGCTGTTAGTTCCAACTGTGAGTGTCATGGATGATCATCATGTACTGGTGAGGATGCAATCCGAACGTGATTTTATTCATGGGTGGGCACGTGAGGGCCGTTTGTTGGCTGGAGGTATATTTCGTTTATTCCGTTGGACAAAGGAATTTGATTTACGTAAAGAATCAACGTTGGCTCCGCAGTGGATATTTTTACCAGGGCTTCCGTTGCATCTATATAGAACTGACTATTTACAGATATTTGCTACTCGGTTTGGAAGATTTCTGGGAACGGATAACGCTACCCTAAATCGAACTCGAGCCTCTGGTGCTCGGGTGTGTGTGGAGGTTGACTTAACAGAGGATCTTGTTCAGGGTTTTCCGATTGTGGTTGGTAGTAAGAAGCTCTGGCAGGAGGCAAGGTATGAACAGAAGGGATTTTACTGCTTGAAGTGTTGCAGACAAGGCCATACGGCAGTGGTGTGTAGGGCTGGTGTGGATGTTTTGAAGAAAACCAGGGATGCAGTGAATGGGGGAATCAAGAAAATTTGGCAAGAAAAACAAAAGATAGATAGTATTGTCGAAGAGGAGGTAGAGCCTAGTGGGCTGAAGATACAGGGTGCTCAGGTGGAAAATGTGGTGGCTCGGGAAGAGAGTACTATCAATGTGGAGGTCACTCAGGATGTGCTGGGTGTAGACCAAGTTAGTCGAGAGGGAAAGGTGGTGGAAAGGGTGCAGTTGGAGGAAGTGGTGGTGGTTGGTGAGTAGGTGCCGGATGAGATGGCTCACTTGGAGGTGCAAAAAGTGTCTGTTGTTGAAGAATTAAATGTGAGCGTATGTTGGTAGAGTCACCTTCAATCCAAACAATCAGTCCGGAGGGGCAGGGGCCGGCACTGAGTAAGTGTGGTCATCCTGGGGATTTAAACCCAGACGTGGTATCTGTTAGTATGCAGTTGTCACCTGGGACGGGTTGTGGTAATGTCAAAATGGTGACAGAGGTGCTTGAAATGGAATGTAATGCCATGGTGCAAGTGGATTCTTGGGCTGAACACCAATCTAATACGGATGTGGAGGAGGAGGAGCTAGCATGTAAAATGGCTAAACAGAAGGGGTATGAGTCTGATAGTGTTCAAGGAAATACTAGTTGTTCTAAGTTGAAAGCTTTGCTGGTGCGGCAATCCCAGCGAGTTTCTACTCGCACCACCAAGTTGAATTTATGACGGATTCCATAATTGCGTGGAACATTAGAGGTTTGGGTCGTTCCACGCGTGAGTTGCGACAGATGATTTTGAAATTCCATGGTACCATTGTAGCGCTCTTCGAGTCTTTCTCAAGGCAGGACAAACTGTTAAATTTTTCTTCTAGGTTGGGTTTTGATGAGTTTTATTGTAATGAAGATGTCGGAGGTAAAATTTAGATATTATGGAAACATCCGTATGACTTTGAAGTCATTCGGGTCTCAAATCAGATGGTGACGGGTTGGGTTAAATTGGACAATAATCGGACTTTGGTAACTTTTGTTTACGCAAAGTGTGTTTTAACTGAAAGACGTGAGTTATGGCAGGAGTTGGTGGAGTTTGAAGTAGGCAGTCATCCGTGGCTGGTCATTGGTGATTTTAATGTCCTTCGAGAGGATAGGGAACGAGTAGGGGGGCGTCCGCGCTCAAGTCAGGCCATGAAAGAATTTAATGATTTCATAGATGAGGCTGGGCTCGTAGAGTTATCTTATCAAGGGCAGTCACTATCCTGGTGTAATGGCCATGAAGGTAATGCTCAACAATGGGCACGTTTAGACAGAGCTCTCATTAACGTACATTTCTGTGAGGTCTTTCCGTCGGCAAAGTTGGAATATCTTGCTCGTAAGACTTCGGATCATAGCCCTATGGTGGTAAAGTTATCTAGTTGTTCATCCAGATATGGGCCATCTCCTTTTAGATTTCAGAGCATGGGGTGCCTGCATGAGACTTTCCAATGCTGTGTGAAGGATGCATGGGAAAGGCCTGTATATGGAACAGGGTTGGTGAAACTGGCTGCTAAGCTTAAACGTACTAAGGTTGCACTTCGAGCATGGAATTTTTCTGTGTTTGGCCGGGTTGATCAGAATATTAAGGAGTTGGAAAGCAGGATGGAAGATTTGGAATCGCAGCTTCAACTGAATTACTCGGAGGATGTTGAGTCTGAGTATCTCATATCAAAGCTTGAGCTTGAGGTATGGGAAAAGAGAGAGGAAGTCCGGCTGGCCCAATTAGCGAAGAAGAAGTGGTTGAAGGACGGGGATAAGAACTCGAAATTCTTTCATGCAGTGGTTAACCAGAGACGACAGAGTTCAGTCATTCGACAGATGACCCTTGAGAATGGAACAGTGCTGAGTTCACCAGAAGCAGTACATAAGGGAGCTGTCAATTACTTTAGGGAGTTTCTATCAGAAGTTGCAGAAACTGAGAGGGTTGACCTGCAGGGACTGCTTCGTCCTGAAGTATCAATGGCAGAGAATGAGGAGCTATGCAGGTTGCCTATGGAGGAGGAAGTGCGTGCTGCGGTATTCTCCATTCCGCAGCAAAGCAGCCCGGGCCCTGATGGGTTCGGGTCGTCCTTTTATACATCATGTTGGGCTATAGTGAAGGGTGATGTACTGGAAGCGGCAAAGGATTTTTTTAGAGGTACTGATTTGCCTTTATTTTATGCTTCATCTTATATTGTGTTGATTCCGAAGGTGGCAGATCTGAAAATTTTTGAGAAATTCTGTCCGATTAGTCTTTGTTCAGTGGCATATAAAATATTTTCTAAAATCCTGGTTTCCCGATTGACGTGTATTTTGTCAAAGTTGATCTCCCAAGAACAAGGGGCGTTCGTCCCAGGACGCAGTATCTTTGAAAATATATCTCTTGCCCAAGAGATGGTCCATGGCTTGATGAAAAAGATCCGGGGAGGAAATGTTATGGTCAAGATTGACATGGCGAAAGCATATGACTGTGTACATTGGGAGTTTTTATTTCAAGTGCTCGATGGTATGGGTTTCTCAGAAAAATTTTGTAAGTTGGTGCGTGCATGTGTTTCCTCTCCATGGTACTCGGTGATGATGAATGGCTCATACAAGGGTTTTTTTAAATCAAACAGAGGACTTCGGCAGGGCGATCCTTTATCACCTTATCTATTTATTTTGATGCAGGAGGTTTTATCTTGATGTCTACAACAAAAATTTGAGAGTGGCAGTATTGGAAAATTTTACCAACCAAGGGGGACCCCGTTGATTACACACTTACTATATGCGGATGACGTACTTGTTTTTTTAAATGGGACAAAGTGGTCAATGCAAAGATTGATGAACACTTTTGCGGTGTATGAGAAATGGTCTGTACAACGAATTAGTGTTGGAAAGTCTGCTCTTTTTATTGCTCCTTATGTTAGTAGTGCAAGGCGTGGTGGACTAATACGGAGTACTGGTATTAGGGAGGGTCACTTTCCTGTGACTTACCTAGGGGCCCCGTTGGTAGCTGGGAGGTTGAAGGCTTGTGTTTTGGATCCGCTAGTGAACAAAGTGAGATCAAAAGTTGCTGGTTGGAAGAACCGTTTATTATCACACGGGGGAAGACTGGTTTTGTTAAGGCATGTCCTCTCTAGCATGCCTTCCCATCTTATAGCTGTCATGGATGTTCCAAAGGTGGTGCTTACTAGGTTAAATAATATCTTATCGACTTTCTTCTGGGGACAATATGGTGGAAAGGCAAAAACGAAATGGTGCTCTTGGGATCGGATTAGTAAACCTACGAGTGAAGGGGGTTTGGGATTGAGGAATTTTGTGGAAGTACAGAGAGCCATGCATATGAAACTGGCATGGTCTTTATTATCTTCCCAATCTTTGTGGGCTCGGTTCATGCTACATAAGTATGGAAAGGGGAGGCATTTATCTCAGCTGGTAACTACGCATGCAAGTTCTCGATTATGGAGGTCAATAGTCTCAGTTATGCCAGAGGTGTGTGCTTTCTCGAAAGTGAAGGTGAATGAGGGACATGCATCGTTCTGGTTTGATAGGTGGGTCAGGGAGGGGCCGCTGTGTGATTTGGTGCCTGTAGTCGAGCAACCCATGTTGAAGGTTTCTGATGTCTGGGTTGACAACCAATGGGATTTTGATTTGCTTGTGAAATTGGTGGGGGAAGAGTTGGCTACTGAGGTGGTAAGGAAAGTATGTGCAGGTAAAATTGGGGAGGATGTGCTAATTTGGAGGCCTTGTCCGAATGGTCAGTTTTCTTCAGCCAGTGCATGGGAGATTATCCGAGTCAAAGGAGAGCAATTTCCTTGGATGGATTGGTTGTGGAATAAAAATCTGCCTGTGAAGTTCTCGGTGTGCATGTGGAGGGCGAGGTTTAAGTGCCTTGGGTGGGGTTCAGTTAGCTTCGAAGTGTGACTGCTGTCGGGTGCCAACAGTGGAGACTATGGATCACGTTTTGGCCACAAGTGAATTGGCACAGCAGGTGTGGAGGAAGGCTGCTTTAGCATTGGGTGTCCCATGCATGCAGACGGGAACATGGTGGAGTCGTGTGTTAATATGGTTTTCATGTGCTAAGAAGTCTTCGCAGAACGGAAGAATTACTGGGCTACTTCCAAGTATCTTGACTTGGTGTTTATGGAGAAGGCGATGTAGAGCTCGGATGGAAGGAGTGCAGGACAATGTGGTGGGCGTTTGGAAATCTGTCCGATCTTTGCTTGGAGCAATAGTTAATGATATCAGTGTTCTTGACCCAAGTGATGAGTTTAGTGCACGGGAGTTGGAAGTTCCAGTTCGGCGTAGAGCTGCTCAGCGAGTTCAGTTTGTAGCTTGGCAAAAACCAATTATAGGATGGTGGAAGATAAATGTGGATGAGAGCTGTAGGGGTAATCCAGGCACTTGTGGTGGTGGTGGAGTGGTGCGCGACCATAGTGGAATGGTTATTGCTGCGTTCTCGGCATACTTTAGGACTGGAACAAATACGGAGGCTGAGATGCGGGCTCTACTACATGGTGTTAAACTGTGTAAACAATTGGGTGGGTATCGGATTGTGTTAGAGTGCGACTCGAAGGTGATAGTGGATTGGCTTAGTGCCCGTTGCTGTACACTATGGTATTTATGGGACTACTGGGACGAGTTACTTCGTGAGCTGGAAAATTTTTCTTATCAAGTTGTGCATCAATTTAGAGAGGGAAATCAAGTAGCGGATTTCCTTGCGCGAAGAGGTGAAGTTGGACAGGTGGCTTTTTATGGTAGGGGAGAACCTTTACCTAGGGTACTGCGAGGGATAATTAGGTTGGATAAATTGGGTCTGCCTACGATGAGAGGGCGTTCATAGTTGCTTTATTAGTTGTTTAGTGTAATTGTATGTGGTTTTTGTAGTTTCTTGTGTATGGTTTTGGTTGGTTTGGTTAGTTATAATTTTTGTTATGGTTTTCCTCCGCCATAAGTGAGGGTTTCCTTTAATAAAAGTGGGTAAAGGTCACTAGATAGGTGACCTTGACTCTTTAAAAAAAAAAAAAGTGATATCTAGAGAAGTTGATAGAGGAATTGATACATGAGTATGTGAGGTTAATTACATTTGAAGTGTTTACGTTTGATTTGGAGCTTTTGGAAGTATACTAGTAGTGTTGGAACTAATTATCAGGTAATATGAGTTAACTCTCCGGACCCTCGGGGACGGGGCGTTACAGTTTTAACTACAATTCTCACATAAAGCTTGCCTGTCGTCTCTGTCACAAATGCATAATTATTTTTAGACCAACGGACTTCCTTGTAAAACTCTACCAAGTTGGGAGTGGTCGAATGCTGTCAAACATGTAGTAAATAATCACTAGCATAACTGACGGAATGTGCAAAAAGGAAAAAAAACTGATGTCCTTCCAATGCCCAATCAGAAACCAAGCCTTTTTCAATTACTTCAATGTGTGTATGTTAAGTCAATTCAGCATATATTGACTGAATTGGATTGTGTATGGGTTATCAAACTATTACTGTTTTTGGTATGTCTTGCATCTCTCACAAGTGGATTGGGAATGGGAATAGGGTAAGTAACTAGGTGCATACCTTCTCCTTTAATATTCAAACAAATGACTTCCTCCCGGCCATGTGATTGATTTTCAGCTTGTTACAGTTTTCTTTGTTTTGCTTTAACATTTTCTACAAATACACCAACAATATAATTCAGGTGCTTGAAGTAATACACCAGTGCTATTATAATTTAAAGAAAGGGTTGTTAGAAATTATTGGAACAACAAGCATGCTAAACATACTTTACCTACTGGACAGGTGATTGCCCACTCTTCATAAAATATATATATACTTTAACTATAAACTATGCCATTAGGAAGGTTTTAATACCTTTAAGTTATTATTTCTAAAGTCTACAAGCTCTACCTGTGTCTTAGTAGCTTCTCCTCACCCAAACAGATTGAGCTTCCATATATGCTTGTAATACACAGCCTATTTCACCTTTTGAGAATGTATGATAGTGCCACATAGATAGGTATTTGTAACAGCTTCCCAATTTTGACATATTAGCACAACCCGATAGAGGCTGAATTCATATTACTGTAGGTGAATTTAGTTGAGTTCATACATATTGACTTAATCTATTCTACGGTCAACTTTGGTTTTACACTACTAAATAATACCACAATATGTTCACTCTTAAGTGTTACAGGATTGCATCTTTGTAAACTTCACATCCAGACTACTTTACTAGCCTATTAAATCAGTGTTTAAGGTTGTAAATGCTAGGCGTACCTTGAATGCCTTGCTCTCCCATCTATCACATAACTTTACCCAAGCATGCTGCCCAACCATATCAGGTGCACTAGCCAAGGCTTCTTCATGGCTATCATATGAAAAATATTTCTTGTGAAGCTCATGATGGAAAGCATTGAAGCGCTTTCGTAGCTGTTTCCACACAGCCTTGCGACTATTGTCCAAATCCCAGTCCAATATGAAGTTGGCCTAAAACATACAAGTTATTAGTTTCAACTTCATAATCTAATATCCAACAACTATTTATTTCTAACTTGCAAGTCCAATCCTTGACTTATCTGGACACGGTCCATTAGCTCTTCCTTCTCAACCATGGGTACATCAGTCCATTGTGGGTAACTCATGTCCCCATGATGCTTCAAGATCCATGTGACTCATGTTGTAAACATCGTTGCATTTTCGCAACAAGGTGCGATCTGCCCATCATTGATTTTCAAAGGTATTTTCCCGTGCTTCCGAAATTTATCAAACTCAATACATTTTGCTGGCCCCCGACCACGTCTTGGTGATTTGGCAGTTTCTGTTGCAGGTGATGCCACATCTTCTTTAGCAGGTCCTAGATACATATTCATGCACCCATAATTAGGAACATGTTAGCACTGCACAAAGCCTTATTCTTGAAGGAAAAATATTTTTCTTTGTACAACATTTGATATTCCCCATCTGAGATAGCATCACAGTAGGGGCTAAAAATATTTAGGGTGCATACCATTTCCGACATTTTCATCGCTACCTCCACTCCTATGCCCACTCATTTCTGGACTTGTAATTGCAATTTGAGGCGGCCTAATTGGACTTGGAGGTTGTGTTGAGTCATTAGAACTACTCGCAATGCCATCATCATTTGGGGTTTCAGATGAAAGTATTGGACGCAGTGGCCGTCCCATGAATTGATATGGCACAACTCGTCTGAACCCTCCACCTCCCTTGCAATCTCTTCCTCGTCTAGTTGGTGGCATTGATGTTTTCCTACATCATTACATATATAGCACACAAGAATAAAGTGGAAATCTAGAACATGTCAATCATCATAGTGTGGGAGAAATATTCGTTGCTACTTAGGTGGACCAACTACGCATATCACCCAAAGCATTATGACATATTTTCCAGAATTGATATATGTGTCATCAGTTACTGTTTTGAATATGGTTCGATCAAATTGGTCTACATTAAATTCAACTAAGGCTACATATGTGGGTTCCAACTTAGAGATTAGCAGTCAGTGCATATACATAAATATATATATGTATAAATAAGTCATATTTTTAGATGTGGGGTCCAATTTTGCACCGATATCCAGCTCCAACTGAAACATAAAATATCCACAATTAAAAAAGCATAGCTGATTGTAAAAATAGAGTCTTGCAACAGCAGTCCAAAAGTCAAAAACATCTACCCCCATCCTAATTAAATAAGCTTAAATAGGATGAGAGTGTCACTATAGCATTGTGTCAATGTCAGAACTACAAAAGAAAAGTTATTTCTTGTAGTATACTGATTCTAAATTCAGGAATTCCTCTCGTCAAAGTATAAGAACACATTAATACTCAGAAAAACATAGATAGATATATATATATATAAATATATATATCTATAAGCATTTACCTATATATATGCCAGAACAAAGACTGTTGCAAGTCATGCACTCTTATATTGTTCTACACTACCCA